>JABSTQ010008876.1:0-211479 GCA_013358835.2 Ixodes persulcatus
CCATGTTTTAGAGGTGCTGCAAGCACTTAACATGAAGATGAAGGTAAATGTAGAGCACTGTGGAGGCCTTAAAATTAGGATATATTAGGCAAGCTACGCCTTGATTGTACGAGTTAACGAGATTTTACTGCAGCGAACAGGACTTAAAATGACGTATTCCACAGCAGCTACTCTGAAGCATGGTGCAGTAAAAACACCACCCGTTGCACTTCACTAATTCATTCGGACACATCCCAAACGTGGGAGTGGACTCATTCTGTCTCCATAGCTGTGCACAAGCCATGTACGCTCTTGGATACGCGTATGTCAAGCAAACTTGCGTATTATTACTGTTGTTATTATTAGGTAAATCAGAACAACACAACACGTTTCACAAAGTAATTTTGATATGCTCGCTGCCCACGTCTAAATCTCTTATAAACAAAGCTTTACAGACGGAGAATACTTACACGTACCTTGATCGAAAAATTGGATTGCCTGTAGCTCATTTGCAGAAGTGGGAGAAGTTAGCACGAGTTTGAATCCGAGTACACGTTCCACGGCGATCTCGGATATGTCCTCACCTCAACAAGGCGAAGTACGTGCACTACCGAGACGAACGCAAAACTGGCGTTTCGCCGGTTTCGCCGGAATCCACAATTAATGCAGTAACAACACGACACAAGCGCAGATCTGATTAAATAAAGGTAAATGGTTAAACGAGCACGGCCCCACAGGAAAGAAACGTTGCCGTCACAGCCACGCCGGCCTCGCCACTGCACTCTCGACGACGCTGTAGCACAATTCATTTTGAAGCGTCTTTTGCCAGCGGCAAGTATTCGTCAAACATTTCTCATTCATGTCAAATACACTAATAAACACAAGCAAGCCTCGTTTCCGGAATAAAAAGGCACCCATCACTAAAATGAACAAAGTCGGTCTGTTTCAGGCCGAGTGACACCATCGAAGGACTCGCCCCGTTTTGAGACGAAAGAGCAGGAAACAGAGCGTCAAGGTTTTGTCACGTCAGGTGGGGGCAGCGCGCTCGGTTTATCTGTCTCCGGCCAAATGTTCTTAGAATATCTTTGTCATATGAGGTTCTAACCCATTATACGGGATAACGTCACTTCTGTTTCTTTTAGGTGAGACGTAACATTTGTAGGACATAGACTTCCTGAGGTGTCTGTCACCTTCTAGACTGTGCGTGCAGATGACGCACGGAATCTCTTCAGTCACTGCTCGCGGATTATATTTAACAGTTGTGCGCACTGTTTATTTAATAAACACATAAATAGTAGCTAAGGTATTTGAATGATGAAAACAGTATTTAGCATTTTAAACCGCTGACGAACGGCTCAACAATACAGCTCACGTGAGGAAGCAAACATCGAAGGCATTGTTAGGGTTTCTAAAGCAATTGGACTCGTGCCACGTAATTTCTCAGTCAGGTTGAAAGTTTTTTTTTATTATTAATACGTATTCCGCCTACCGTTCATATTTATTATACAAAGTTAATTGCAGCTAACGAGTGAATACAATCGTCATATTGAGACTGGCCTTCCCTGCGTTTCAGTATCCATTTCAGAGTAACAAAACACAAAAACTCTCCAACATAAACACCCTCACCTTGCTCGTGGAAGTTTCAAAGCAATGCCGATAAGTGCACCAGACAAAAACTGAGCATCTCTTATATTTCCCCGTGATGATCGCCACTTCCTGCAGCTCTCTTTATGCTTTGAGTCGTGACACACTGTAAGTTTTCGTACTGTACATGCGTCTTGATATCTCACATGGGCGGGCAAATTCCCTCGTGCAAAAAAGGAAGGGAGGTGTGGCGGTCCACAATGTTATACTCTTGTGCCTTCGTCGCTTATTAGTTTTATTGAAGAACCTGACACCGTCGGGCACGGGGGTGTCGTTGCCTGTCGGCACATGATTGAGTGGCCCAGAGAAACAATAGCCCGCCACACCGAGGGTGGACTCGAGTAGGTCGCCAACATTTATCTTGGGCTCGGTCATTACAGCGTTACACGACCGTATTGCCCCATCTCGGAGGGACATTTAATCATCGCTACGCTCGATAAAGACGGCCCTCTTTTCCAATTCCTGCGCCTCACGCAGTGTTGCGTTGAGTCAGAGCTCAGACCAAGCTTAAAAGAAAAAAAAAATCTAAATCGCGGTGTTTTCTTCTCCTTTCAATGCATCGCCATTGTTTCTGTTGAAGCTGAATTACTTTATCGCACCGTGAAGTGCCCGCTAATTTTTAATACCCTCGTCGAGGTAGCCGACACTGTGGAGCTCCGGAACCAAGCTGGGGTGGCGTTGTTTCCGCGTCGAGAACGCCGTTTGCCTCAAAATTACTCCGGAAATTGCGGGAACGGTCCTGAATTGCGGAAATGACCATGTGTCCAGGGCATGTCCTGTTGGTCGCAGACGTGAGTTGGGGAGAGCGAGTTTTGGTCCAATTTGGCATACACGTTTTGCCGGGGAAACAATTTGCTAATCTCATATGTGTCGAACGTCAACAGAATAGCGTGCAGGATGATATCTACGCTATTGCATCTAAGTTGCCTTTAGATTCCTTTGATTTGTACCAACCTAATGTATAGGGAAAATACATTTACAAGCTTATTCAAAACACACGGTAATGGTGGCACGTTATGCGGGCTCAATTAAGAATGTTTGTTCAGAATGTAAGGCGTAACATTTAACAAAATAAAAATTATATCTTGTATTTTATTAGGGGGAAACATATTGCGACTGCGCTCAAACATGGACTGGGATATAATAAGTTTTAGGTACTTCAGAAAGCAAACTTTGACGAAACATTTCGCACTTTGTAATTGATCATCAGTGAACTGAATGAAACCCTTCTCGCATCCGGATTACTTTTTGCTCCCAAGTTTTGTTTTATTGTGAGTTAGATACAGACATTTTCCTATAGATTGCTATTACAGTGTACCCAAATTAAAAAAAAAAAAAAGTTTTAGCTTAGGACAGGGTGATGCCGGTACCCTTTCAACTTCACCAGTAATCGGTTCAAACCTTTGTTTAGAGCAGACATGTACGAAACACATTGCTAGTAACGAGGTACTTCTACTTTGTTACTTTTTTCGGTAACAAGTAACGTATATAGGTACTTTTTTATAAAGAAAACGAGTAATGTGCTTGCTTAGGTTTAAGGCCAAGTAACGAGTAACGGAATCTCGTTACATTTGAGGAGTATCGTGTACGAAATCGGTTAAATAGTGTGGCTTTAATTCTAACCCGAGTATGCGTCTATTGCGACAAAGGCAGATGGACAACCCGAACAACAAATAAGCAGTATGACATGTAGCAACGTTTACTGTTTAACACGTTAGTCGATCTGTACAGCGGGAAATCTCCTTCACCCAGCGAACACAATAAAGTTCTTCGGTCTAACCTCGTACAATCATGCACATACCAAATTTAAACCCAGAGTTTGTCAAAACGGGGAGGCACATAACCCATTGTCAAATTCGGACATTAGAAACAGAAATAACAAAAGAGAAAGCAGAAAACCTGATTCACCAGCTATTCCTGACGCACAACACTGCCGTTCCTTCGAGCGAGTCAATGCGGAGCGCAAGTTCGTCTGCTTTATTTTGCTGGGGTTGTGGTGACGTCAGAACGCCGAGTTCTGATTGGCTCTGGGTTCTGACGGCACCACAACCCCAGCAAAAGAAGCAGACGAACTTGCAGTCCGCCTAGGACTCTTCATCGTCGCCAGAGATGTTTTCTCAAAGAATCGGAGAAACATCACTGATGAAATCCTGAAACATGCAGCTACTGCTGAAGTGCAATTCTACTGAAAAAAAGGACAATAAAACCTGAAAAAAAAGAAGTTGTGTATCTTTCTTTTCAGAAACGAGAAAAATAACTCATTACATTTGATGTAATGTAACGCGTTACTTTTGAAGTTCAGTAACGTGTAAAGTATTTCGTTACTTTATAGGGAGTAACTACTAACGGTATTTAGTTACGTTTTTGGTAACGTGCACATGTCTTGTTTAGAGGTATAGAGAAACTGCTCACCGGTTTCATCACTCTGCTCACCGGTTCAGTCAAACTGCTCGCAGGCTTCATCAAACCGCTTTCCTGTTGGGTGCTACGGTATGCCGATCATTTCACACCCTAGGCTGCGCGGCGAACAAGTATGAAACTGATCACCGATTGGTAAAAATGATGACCTGTTTGGTTAAACCCGTAAAGGTTTGATCGAACCGGTGAGCTATTCCATCGCTCCTGAGAGCAGTTTGGTTAGACCGCTGCTTCGCCGTCGGGGATGATCAATAATTTTTCCTGTCTGTGAGCAAATTCCCTTATATTGTATCTCATTGGCACGAAGCTCTTTAAGTTGAAATCGACGCCTGCGTACACTTCTGGCCAAAAACGTAAAACCATTTACTTTCCAGGGCCAGTGTTAGGTAAATGCCGTGTCATATAAAAAGGTACACTATAACTAATATGGTATCTAGACATCTTTAAAAAAAAAGCACAGCTTGGCTTGCGGTGTGTATGCTCCTAGCTTCATGATCTGTTCTTCGGTGATCTTACTGGGTAATTAAGCAGTCTCTTTCACCAAAAAGCCGTAATATGATGCTCGGGGGGCATCACGCCCTGCGCTTTTAAAACAGTTGATGACTAAGTCACTTACAACGAAGACTGCTCAGCGGTTCGTGTGATCAATTGTCGGTTGTCACGGCCGGGAGGAATAAAACATTTCTGAACAAGGGAAGGATGGAATAGAGTTGATTCTGGATGCACTTTTACGGGTACACTCGAAAACAAGTCAACCTTTGAGGCAGATAATATTTAAAAAGATGGTATCGGCTATGCTTGAAAAAAAAAACTGACGAATATTATTACCAGGTCTGGGTATATTTTCATGACTGCGAAATGAGCGAGGGTATAGAAAGCCTTCTTTACTATTCGAGGGAAAACAAATGACCAGTCTGAGAGCAAGCGAGAACCGTCGACTATTAAGCCTGTTCTTGCATTGCACTCTTTATTCGAAACGACAAGTTTCTCTAAACAATCGTAAGTTCAAAGACACTTTTTGTGTCAGGCTCACGCTTTAATATCCATAACTTAGGAGCCAATACAAAGTACGTGGGAGGCATGTCTCTTATATTTTTGTCACGGACCATTTCCAAAATATTTAATAGCAATTTATTGTTACCAATCCGCTAACACATGCTCACCGTGATCGTTTCAAGCCAAAGACGATGTGTTTGGTTTCAGGCAAACTGTGCCAAGTATCCCAGGTTGCCTTTGCGCGAAGGAAAACGAACCATGAAGCAATATTGTCTTATTTTCGAAATCTCCAGCGTGTCTCAAAACGCTACGTTGAAAGCAGTGGAACAAAAAACATCAATTAAACGAATTAAAAATGGTTACTTCATCTATTTATTAACGCTACTGAAAACTACATCTTGTTGTACACCGAAAACGTGTGTTTTCATTAACAAAGATAATTTTATGATTACAAAAATCATAGACAACAAAAACCTTGAAACTTGCAATGAGAAAAACAAAATAGTGCCGCTGTTCTGATTAACACAGGTGAAGTTAACACTGCGGGAATATGTCCGACTCAATCCTCGAAGTCTAGGGCTTTAGGTCATAAAGGAGCGTTTTTTGTCCGTGTATAGGATTAGCCACAATTATACGAAGAACGTTTGGCGTAGTGTGAAATTCAGATGCACGTCCTGGGTCTGAACGTCAACTGCACAGTGTAAGATAGTGTTTAAAACTACGACTCTGTGTCGTTTAAATGATTTGACCCAATTGATTGCGGTACTTTATTAGATTAAATAACTTATTTAATATTTGTGCCGACTTTCAGACATACGTAATATGTTAGAAAAATGTTACATACTACAGATCATGCCAATCAAGGAAATTAAAACATTTCTGGAGCATGGTTTGCAGAAATTATTGCAGCCGAACATAATCTACCAACGACTAATTTCGAGTTCTCTTTTCCGGACATATTTCCTTACACAAGGGACTCCTTACCATCGACCGGTACAGAATTTGATAACGGGAGAATATGGCGAGCATTAAACTTTTGTCAAAGTTTAGTTATGGACCACAAAATTAATTTTAATATATTTAAAAAAGTTCGACCTAAATGCCACTGTCAGTTTTATTACACTGACATCAATTGAAGGTGAAGCTAAAATGAATCTTCACGCTTAAGCAGGCATAGATTGCGGTGTTACTACGCCTAAACAGTGTTTCCCAACAAGCCGGCTTTGCCCATGTGGGCACTGCGCGTGCGCAGAAACCAAACAGGAAAGGAGGGAAGCGTCAGCGCATGCGTAGTACCAACAGCAGCGCCACCGCAGAAGCGTGACGTCAGTGAGATAAGTTAGTCTATAACTCCGTTTTACACTTCGTCCGAGCGCGGTCGAAACTACGATTCAACGGTGCGAATCAAGCAGTGCCAAATGTGCCTAATCTCCGTGTCGTTCGTCGCTGTGCGTTTTCAATCTCCGGCTAATCGAATCACGCACAGGTTGCGGCATAATACTGCGCCATTTTTTTTGTGCGTGATTGGTGCAGCAGGTGAGAGGAAACTCACTAAGACGACGAGAGACGTGACGAGCCAGTTTTCGTGCGGCTTGGTTGGCCTAAAGTCTCTTGATGTTCTTTTACAATATCGACAGCCCAAAAAATGACAGAGTACATTCCCCTGGACAAAAAGGCGGCATTCAGTTCAAACCTCTGCTGTGCGCCACCATTCGCTTCCTAAAACCTGCACCGTCATGCAGTCGGCGCTTCAAAGAATGTTGCTACTTGTAGGAAGCTCTTATCTAGGGACTTTAGGTTGGCCCTATCCGAAATAAAATTGTCGGCAGCGTTCACTCCGCGTACCCAACGCGGAGTGCGGAATACTAATTTCCAGGCCCACTATTTCCTCACGATCGCAATTTGCCACATTCCCATGTCGCGAAATCGAAGACAAAACTCGCCCTCGTTATACCATCATATAATATATCGCTCCATCGGAACATTACACTGGCGCAGTACAATGTTTCTCCCGCCAAATGCAGGCATATAAGCATGGCATTTCCGAAATGACTCGCTTCTATCGAACGCAGTTTCGAAACTTTGATACCTTTCCCAACAGCTTCATTGGAACTAAGGCTAGAAGATCGTTCTTTGGTGTTACAGTTGCGGTGTCTGCCATCCGCATCTATTCTAAATGGTAGCATTAAAAGTAGAATCGTTTGCGGCAAAAATTGGGCGGAAAGTATTGTAAAACGACGCACCTCACAATTTGGCACTAAGAATGAGTTTCTCGTCAGTTTGCGACGAGCAAACGGATGGGGCGTTGTTCAGTTGGCTTTCCATCTGTTTTTGTCTTCTCTGGAGTAATCAGGGATTCTTTGAGAGACTGCAGGAAGCTCATTGAACGACAAGGAGCGAGACCATTTTCGAAGTTTATGGAGGTTCGGGAGTGGTCTTCCTCGTAAGAATTGAGAACGATTTCCCTCATTTCCTGACGTAGGGATAATGGGGTCGTCATTTCTTGACTCCTTCGTGATGCCTAGCGCGGCCGAGAATTTGTGGTTATGAGCGTGGATCTCGCTGTCCCCTCATAGAGAATATTTTCTACCTGGTATTAAAAGCGTGACTGAATGCTTCCAGGTGCTTTGCTTGGTGACTCCTGGTTATATGTAGCCTCTTCGTTACATTTATTTATGCAGAGACCAGGATGACACACCAGTTGAAAAAATTAAAAAAAATAATAAAGGCAGTTTCCTTTTTCGTGGACCTTTGCACTTTTAAAGATGATGTTCTCACGGCCATCAGTTGTGTTACTGCACCTTGCTTTTGGGCAGTGGTGTCATTTGTGGCAGGTCTTCGCGAGGAAAGACGCTTTATTATAGTTTCTGTTATAATAAAATCACAAAATTTTCATTCAATACTTAATGATCAACTCTTTTTCTCGAATGTGTTTTGGAACTGCGGTGAACAAACTCACCGCGAATATATTTTTTTAGCCCTTTGGCTCTAGATCCAAAGGGATTACCGTTAATACTACTTTCTAGAGCACAATGTGAATTGTTTAAAAATTGAGTATATGGTTTGTGTTTTAACCTTGCGAACCGCCAGAAGCGTTACCACCGCTAATTACCGAGAATATTAGCGGAAATTGCGACTGTGCTTATATCCAAAGGCGTCGCCAGTGGATGCTCGACACATCACACCATCATATGACTCTGTATCGTGTATGTCAGCCCCTTGAGCTAGGGTACGTTTCAATATGATCATAATGGCAACCACAGTGTTTTCGTCCGGAGTAGTGGTATGAGATGCTCTTACATAAAACATTATAGTGAGATTCAGACGCTATAAAATAAGAGCATGACGATTTCATGAGGGTTGAGTAAAAGTCTGCTGCATATCTTAAAGTGCTAACGCCATTACCAGATCCAATATGTGAAGACTTTTTACGAGTAAGTTGCTTTGACTTGAAAAATGAAAGCGAGATTACTGAGGCTTGGGGAGGTATTAAAATCAATGAGAAGGGAAATGAGTATGTAGACAAACGCAGAACCATGTACCCGTGAGCCAATTGCGAATAACGAATCTTGTGGCTACTACAGACTGTGAATAATTTCCAATATGGGCAATATTTGATTCCCTCCATGCGGCGCACCCACAGAGAAAATAACCTTTGAATCCAGATTGTGTTTATTAGACTTCAAGTAAAACACGTCACGCTTTTATGGCACGGCAAAGTCGTACACGCACGCCAGGACAATGATAAGCTTGCATAGCCCAAAGCAGACATTGCATAAGCATTCGAAGCATGTAGAAGACATACGTAGACATAATAATCGGAGCATAATTCTATCTCGGCAAAAGTATTGGCAGCCTGCGGAATTCACGAAGGACCTCAGTGAAAATGGAACCCCGTATTATTCGATTCGGGGTTTCAGCCGGGGTTTGATACACGGAGGAAGTGAAAGAGAGCGCAAGCCGCTGGACAAAATATGACGTGCTGCCGATGGTTACTTGCGCTCACCTGCGGCCTACGGTCAGCTGCGGAGAACTATACTTAGTCCCGAATATAGTAGATAGTCCAGCAGGATTACTGCACGGGTGACGATCGGCGGCGTGTCATACAAATAGATCGTGTTTCAATTGCAGTGTATGACGGCAATAGCAATTACGCGTTAGACCAATTTAAGTATTTTATGAAAAAGCTCTAAGCTATAAGATTGATCGATGCGTTTATTGCATTATTCCGTCAGATATCTAGAAGCAGAGAGAGAGAGCTGGAACTCTCACGATTCCTCTATTTTTAATAACATTATCTACAAAGACAACGAAGAGGCGAAAGGCAAGAGCTAGCTACTTCTTGTTCCGTTTGTTTAACGCCCAGAAATACTGAGCTATTTTTATGATGGATATAAAATAACGACATAGATTGATGGGCAAATCGGACTTAGGAGGAATTTCAAGGTGGCGCCAATGTGAATGGACGTGTTTTACATGAGCTCCAGCTTTTTTTGGTATTACCCAAGCTTCACCTGGAGATATCGCCTTGATTTTGAGGCCAAGTAACTCCTTACGACGCCCCGGACATGTGGATACCCGAATTTTGCACGTGAGTTGACCAACAATTAGAATTTTGTACACTCTTCGGCGCGAAGCGATGACCAAACCGTGCGTTATGCTTAGCTCGTTAGGCGTAGCGACACCGCTGAGGTTCACTGGCCTCGGAGGCCGTAATTTCGCTTTAAAAGCTCGCGAAAATCTTATTTTCGCGAAGAAAAAGCTAAGGATAAGGGGATATCTAACTTTTTTTTCCGAACAAACAATGTAAGTTTGCACACAAAATCTGCCTGAATTGAGTCAGTGTCCGCTGCAACCAGCATAGAAATTGCGTCAGCCGAGGGAACCGCCGCGCCACAAGGAAATGCGTGGCAAATTAAAACGTACCACGGCAAGAAACACCGCGCAAGTCCGGTGGACCAGCTCACAGCGCTCGAGCACCCAAAAGTTCCACGACAAGAACACGAACCGCGGCCGAAAAAGCACCCCCCCCCCCCCCGACTCTCACGCGGAGAAATCAAGGTCGTCTTTGTGCCCCAAAACGGGCTGAACCCCGTCATAACGCAGGCAAACTACGTCAGCGAAAAAATTGCGCACGCGATTTTACGCTGACGTAGTATGCATTCGATATGACGAACTGGGCATGAACAAGAACGTGGCCCTCACCGTTATAACAACGCCGATGCAGAAAACGCAAAACATTGCCGTCGTCAGCACTACACGCGAAGACATGGTCTATTCAATCAATCAATCAGTGTTCATTTTTGGCCTTATAGCCAACGGTGCCCCATACAAAAAGCTGCCAAAGGCAACTTGACGGGGTCTGGGGCCCATTTGGAGTTCAGCAGCGGGACTAGTTGCCCCCCCCCCCCCAAAAAAAAAAAAAATAAAAAAAAAAACTTGCGCTTATTTCTTTACGGTTCAGTCGATCACAATGGGAGGCAAGGCATATCTGAATAATACCTACGTCGCTGCGCCTGATGGCTTCAACAATGCGGTCGCACAGGGCGTCACGTTCCGCGGTCGCAAGTTACCCTGCTACGTCAAGAACATCAGCAGTTACGTGGACTATCCGTATTCACCCCTCAACCGAGTGTGCGTTGAATTCAGCAAATCTGGAACAGAGTTCTTTGCCATGATCTGGTAGGCTTATTGCGCAAAAGCAGTGAAATCTGCGAGAGTTTTTTAGTGGCAATCGAGCTTTAAAAATGGCAGAACATTACCTGAAGACTTCTTTTGATTTGATACCACATGGAACACACCTGTGCCAAATGTGCAGAATAGGTATCAGACACTGAGGCCAAACTGGCATGTACAGAGTACGATAATTACTACCATCTAAGTTGTTCTGGCTTTTCGAAAGAAACTTATAAGTCCAAGGGAAACGCTTTGCGCATATCATGACGATGTAAAACTTGTAAAACAGTGACACAAAGCACTCAGGGTGCCAAAGAAGATAAGGAATCTAATGTAGCCGCCATGTTCTCATCCATCAACGCTGACCTAGAGAATCTACTCAGCCTAAGAGAAACTGGGGATGGAATCGATAAAACCGTGCAACCAATATCAGATAACTGTGACGCGGTACTAAAGCAGGTTGGGGAACAAGGAAAAGAGATCAAACAAATGAAAGCAAGACTAGAAGACCTGTAAAAAACTGACGCTGATGCTGAAATGAAAAGGCTAAAGCAAGAAGTAAACAACCTCGAATGGAGGACCAGAAAGCGAAATCTTGAGATTCACGGAATCCATATATGAATGCCAACGAATATTTGCTGGCAAAGGTGAATGAGGTTGCCAAAATGCTTGAAGTGCCGAAAGTGACAACAAATGAGGTTGCCCATATTCATAGGCTAGCATCTAGACCTGATAAAACCCCAGGCATCATTGTGCGCTTTGTTCACCAGCAGACCAGAGATAAAGGGCTAGAAAAACGTGCACTGCTGAAGAAAGCGAAAAGTGATTTCTACTTTCAGGAAAATTTAACAAAGCATGACAGAGCGCCTCTTTGGGAAGCGAAAGAGTGGGCTAAGGAAACAAACTACAAATATGTTTGGATCAGAAACGGAAATGTCCTCGTGCGCAAGAAGGACCGGGAACCAGTGCATGTGATTAAATCTTTGGATGATCTCGAAAAATTTATGTAATTTTTTCCCCATGTGTTAACTCTTGAAACATGTTTTTTTTTTTTAATGACTAAGAATACTTGCACACTCTCTAGCAACAGACATTGTGTGGCAGACGACCAATATTTTCTGCCGTCAAATGTAAGCTCCTTCCTAGGAAACGAGTACAGCAGCTCTCTGAAAAGTTTTCACCTTAACGTTCGATCAGCACGAAATAAATCGGACGAAATCCACTTGATTTTCGATCAGTTTAAATTCAGTTTTGATGTAATTATGTTATCTGAGACTTGGTTCTCCAAACCTAGTGATATTCTAAAACTATCGTCGTACAATACTTACTTCCTAAACCGCAGTGCTAGTCGCAGAGGGGGCATGGCCCTATTCCTTAAAGAGACTATTTCGGGTAAAATTCTCAATGATTATAGCCGCATTCACAAAGATTACGAGTTCTTTTATTTATTGATTGGTCAGAACATTATTACTGTTTGTTATCGCCCACCGGGCGGAAACCTTTCATCTTTTTTTACTCACTTAGAGTCTTTTCTTGATTTTGCCAATGGTAATAAATACAACGTAATCTTGAGGGCTTACTTTAACATAAATATGGTACTCGAATCGTCATGTGAGAGAAAGATGAACGAGTTAATTAAAGCATGCGGATGCATGAACGCAATCTCTTTGGCTACAGGAATCACTACCGAGTTATCGACTTTACTTCACTTATTTATTACGAATTTTGACGAGTCGCAAACTAGATCCGGCGTGGTAGTTACCGACATCAGTGATCATTTAGGTATTTTCTTGTGTATTAAAAGCGAATATTACAAAACAAATTAAACAGTCACGGTAGCCAACGTATCAGAATATTCCGCCGGACAGTCTAAATGATTTTAGACAAAAACTATCTAATTTTAATTGGAGCGATGTTCTTCTCAAGGCAGACAAAGAAAAAGCTTATATTATGTTCTTGAGCATATTTCAAAAGCTGTATATAAGTTGTTTTCCTTGCAAAACAATAACTTTGTCCAGAAAATAGCGGAAACCATGGATTACGAAAGAATTACTAGCGAAAATACGCACAAAAAGCAAGCTTTATCAAAAATTTATAAAAACGAAGAATATTGATAAACATAGTGCCTTTAAACGTTATCGAAACCAATTAAACAAAGAACTCCGTAATGCTAGATCAAAGTATTTTTGTGACTTCTTTCTAGCATGTGGAAATAGAACCGATATGATATGAAAAAAGCTTAATTTCGTGTTGAAAACTATGGACGGTCGAAAGCACTTGGGAAATATAACGTACAATGCTCAGCAGCTAGCCGGAAAGGAACTGGCGAACAAGTTCAATGAATATTTTATCAACTTAAATAATAAGATCCCCGAGGATGATGCCTGCAGGTATATACAGCTCAGAAATTGTTCATCGTTCTTTCTTACCCCGATTACTGATACAGAGGTATTATCTACATTTCAATCATTAAATAACAGTAAAAGCTGTGACCTCGACGGTATACAGATAAAGCCCGTCAAACACGTCATTGATCTTATCTCCGCTTGTCTGACGCATGTCTTCAATCTTTGCTTTCAACACGGCATATTCCCAAAAAGAATGCAGCTCGCAAGAGTATCGGTCATATATAAAAAGGGCGATAAAAACGATCTTGGTAATTATAGTCCGATATCAATTTTGTCAGTGTTCTCTAAAGGTCTAGAAAAATGCTGCTCCTTCGAATGTCATTATTTGCAGGTACTCATAACTTAATCACCCGATCTCAGTTCGGTTTCCGAAAGCAACGATCTACTGAACTCGCTCTTCTCACTCAAGAATAATACATGTTTAAAGGTTTTGAAAATAAGAAACTAATTCTCGGCTTATCGATTGACTTCACGAAGGCTTTTGATTTTCTCGATCACAACTTTCTAGTTAAAAAAGAAAACTTAAAATGTATGGTTATCGGGGTCAGGTTCCGCTTCTTATTCGAGCATACTTGTCTTTTCGTCAGCAGTATGTCGACATCACCGGTCAATTGTTCGATGTAAAGCCAATTAAATCAGGGTTCCCTCAAGAAAGCATTTTGGGTCCTTTTTTATTTAATCTTTATATAAATGATATCGTAAATATTAGCAATTCAACAACATTTATTATTACGCAGACGACACGAGCATGCTGTTTAATGGAGATGGCCCTGCAGAACTCATTGAGAACGCAAACGTCATGTATAAGTAGTACGTCATGTAAACTAGGTATAATGGGTTAAAAATAAATGTGAATAAGACAAAGGTTGTTTTGTTTCGTCCGAAGGGTAAAATTGTTAACATAGACAAGGACATAATGTTCAATTCCTCTAAAATAGAAGTGGTACCAGCATTTAAATCTTTAGGTGTCTTTTTTTCAGAGAACATGTCATGGGATGCTCATGTAAATTATGTTACATAAAACTGTCTAGCATTGTTGGCCTGGCGTATCGTCACAAACATATTTTGCCTTTTAGAATAAAGTTGTATTATATAACTCGCTATTTTACTCACAAATTAATTACGGCCATTTAATTTGGGGAACAACCGCTCATAGAAATCTACAAAGTATATATTTTATTACAAAAAAGATACTACGAAGCATTTGCAATGTTTCACCGGAATTTCCAGCGGAAACATTATTTACCCAGCTAGATGTAGTAACGTTTTTTAACATGTATCGATATCGCCTATGTGTTAAATATAAAGATGAAATGAGTATGAATGTACATCTTGTGAGCTTAGCTGACTTAAAAGGACAAGTATATGCCTATCCAACGAGAGTCACAGAACCTTGGGTAGCCCCATTTTTTAGAACTAATTACGGCCTTCAAACCGCGGCATTTACTCTCCCAACCACCCTCAACTCTTTTTGTGCGCAATACATCATGCTTGAAAATATATCTGCAGATAACCTTAGGAACATAAAAATTCTTAGCCAAACTGATCAAATGTGAGTGGCATGTTTATATGTTCATTTTTTGTTATAGCTATACTGTTGCTACAGTAATTTTCCTGTTTTGAACAGCTTGTTGATGTATCATATGATTTTTTTGTTAACTTTGTTTTTCCGCTGCTGACTTTTGGGGGCTCGGGACCAGTCAAGCTGTTTTACCAGCTTTTTTTCCCAAGCCCCCACCAACAGTGTACCTCATTGTTGAAAATAAAGCTATTATTATTATTATTATTATTATTATTATTATTATTATTATTATTATTATTATTATTATTAAGTGGATTGGGTCGACCTCCCACAGTATCTGCTCGCTTCAAGGGATGTTTTGCTCTTTTTGAAGCGCCAGTGCAACGGAAAGCACCTCGCAAAACTCATTGCGTTTTTTTTTGCCATAAGCCTGCCGAATCACCTCAAAGGTCTCTCTTCCAGCTTTTTGAAAATGCACGCAGAATTTGTGCTTGTTCTTCGCTGATGATGAAATCGACGATGTGCTTGTACTTGTGTTTACAAAAACCCTAGTAGCGCAGCTCACAAAAAGTTCACAAAAACAAATGCCCCACAAACGAACGTGAAGGTCGCTCTCTGCCTTCGACAGCTCCGCGAGCGTCAAATGTTGCCCATTTGTTTTTAGGTTACAAAAGTAAATGCGGAACTTTTTGATTACACCTCATAAAAATGTTGTACTTCGCGCCCGCTCCTGCGCCCGCACCCGCACCGGACCCGCACCGGACCCGCACCTGCACCCGCACCCGCACCCGCACCCGCACCCGCACCCGCACCCGCACCCGCACCCGCACCGCACCCGCACCCGCACCCGCACCCGCACCCGCACCCGCACCCGCACCCGCACACACCCGCACCCGCACCCGCACCCGCACCCGCACCCGCACCCGCACCCGCACCCGCACCCGCACCCGCACCCGCACCCGCACCCGCACCCGCACCCGCACCCGCACCCGCACCCGCACCTGCACCAGCACCCGCACCCGCACCAAATGTAATTTTCATTTTGGGCTGACAGCGTATGACTCAGCATCGTACTGCCATAATGTATGTTTGCATGAAACACGGCAAAATATTACTTTGTTTTAAATAAAATTTAAAAATGGGGCCTATGGAAGGACATAGCAAACAAAAGTTCTATTATAGAGTTAAAAAATATAAAACCTAACTTGTCTCGGTGCTACAAACAACAAAGAAAATTGGACTATTAACTAATTGCATCTTCTCTACTCTGAAATAAATACCTTCCTCAATTAGCAAGCAGACGAATCGAAACATTACAGTGCTTCAGCCACTATCGATGCTTCCCTTCGACGGACGCTAAACGACGCGTCTGACCGCAAACTCCGGATGTCCACAAGAAGCTGGCACAATAGCACCAGCGGTTACGACCGCGGGGGAGCGCATGGCGTCGTCCGAATAAATCAAGGAGGGTCGCACGCAGATTTATGGTAATCCGGCTAGCGCGGGTGTAGAACTTCAGATCCCGGCTGCACCAAAGTGTTTATACACGAGCGAATGCGGCCTACTCAAATGCACGGGAGAGGACGATAAATCCCTTTCCGGTGGTGCCCCGTTTCTCCCTCAACGACCTTTTCCCTTCCCTTCCCAACGATAGGGGTAAAGAGCTTTCTAACGCTCTTCTACACCGTTCGATCCTCAGCGGATGGTGTGCAGGGTCTAACCGGACACCGGACGAATCAACCGCCTTTCTTTCATCATCTGACCCTGCTCTCTGCGCAATGGTGAGGGCGGGAGCGGAATCACGTGGCGAGGGCTAGACCTACCACTGGTTCAACGGCCATCTAGCTCCCTCTGTACTCGTGGATAAAAATGAACGGAATATAGCTTCGAGACCCTTCGTTCTCCGCACGTGACCCGAGTGCTGGAGCGACACTCTGAACAGTGTACCATACTCTCCCCACTCCTCAAAAACTTCTCCCCTATGGAAAGGGCTGACTGGCTACCCGGTGTAATCGGCGCTCCCCGGTACCTTTCTATTATTATTGAATTTTTGTCTTATCAAACTGGAACGCACTCTTTCTGGAGAGAGAGAGAGAAAAAAAAAACTTTTATTGACGGAATATGAGAATTCCTTAGAGTGCGGTCCTCGTTGTGGCCGTTTTGGCGGCGACCTCCTTAGCCCTTTCCACCAAGGCGCTTTGCACCTCAGGGTCGGAGCTTCGGAGCGAGGTCTCCCACTCATCATGGGATGGCATTGAGGGAAAAGGGTCTTGTGGGCAAGCCCATATTATGTGGGGCAGAGTGGCTTTGTCTCCACATAGGGTGTATTCCGAGGTGGGGTACATTGAGGGGAAGATGTGGGTGAGGATAGCGGGGTTGGGAAAAGTGCCCGTCTGGAGTTGGCACCAACTGTGGGCCTTCTCCGGGGTAAGGGACTTGTCGGCTGGCGGATAGACCTGACGAGAGAGGAGGTAGTGCGTGGTGATTTCATGGAAGCTGAATGGACGGTCCCTGGCGGATCTGGCCCCGTGATAGGGATGGAGGCTAGGCCCTGCCCGGATAGTGTATCCTCGGGCTTGTTCATGGGCCGCCTCGTTTTTTTCGAGACCAGCGTGCGCGGGTGTCCAGACCAGTCTGACGGGGGTCTGGGCAACACCACCTAGACTAGGAGAAGGCCTCCGCACTTCTCCCCTCCTGCTCTCTGACGTCATCGCACCTTGCCCCAGAAATTTCAAAGCTTCTAACTATCTCTAACTAGCTGCGACACCGTCGTACGCAAACCCGGGAGGGAAGCCGTCGCCATTTTTGCGGGTTGCTGACAGCACGTGCGCTGCTTGTTTTTCTGTCGTCGTACGGCCGTTCCTTGTTGCAGTGCCCGTTTTCGACGAACTTATTTCGTTGACGAATGCATACTGCGACATGGGGCGGTGTTGTGTACCGAACTGTCGAGGGAGCTACAAGGGTCTTAAAGTTCGCTTGTTTTCTTTTCCGAGAGACGTTAAGCGAAGAACGGAATGGCAGCGGGCTGTGCGGCGGCGCGACGTCGACGTGGGGCTGTTGAAAGACCCCAAGGTAAGCTGCATCCAGCGTGAACCTTCCGAATGGCCAATATGTCTCGTAATTATCCCAAGAAATACTAATTCTTGTTTTGTTTCTGTCACGCACAGGTTTGCGAGCGTCACTTCCAACCGGAGCATCTGCGTACAACGTCCACGTATACGAACTGCGATGGACGAACCATTGAAGCTCCCATGAAGTTGACTCGGCTAACTCCAGACGCCTTCCCAGCCATTTTTCCTGACTGTCCTTCGTATATCTCGGATGCGCGCACATCTCGAGAAGAGCCTGAAGTGAAAAGAAAGCGAACTGAAAATGAGCTACTCCAAAAAACCATTCAAGAGTCCCTAACAGCGTTTGAAGAAGAAGAAAAACAGCACAAAGTTCACAGTCTCTGTGAACTGATTTCTCGTGTTAACGAGCGTCGAGATAGGAAGTTTTGGTGTACAACAGCATGTGAGACGTGCCTCATCTTCGCCCACATCAAACCGGCATTGCAAGCCCCTGAGCTGCTTGTGTCTGTGGTAGTGTCACAGGATCTCTCCGTTCGCGTGTATTTTAAGTACGCTCCATTGGAGTCGGATGATGTGTGCATTCCTTGCGAAATCCGTGACGTTCGTGTGCTGGATAACCTTCTGGACGACGTGGAGCGCTCTATTGAAAAGAAGGCCCATCAACAGGAGGACAAGGTAAGAAGAATGCTTGGACTGGCTTTCTCATTGCTGGATGACATTTGTGACGATGAGTTGCATGATGATGACAGGGCTGACGCACTGATCTTCCTGTAGTTGCTAACGCTACAGTAAACTTTGCTAGTTGCCAGTTTACTCAAAAATAAAGCGGACTTCGGTAATGGATAGTTTTTTTTAAGCTGGCAGTTTCGGCTTTTTGTTGCACAATATGTAGAGCCCTGCGCGGATAACAGTTTGAGTATCCGCATCCGATCCGCATCCGCAGACTTTGTATCCGCATCCGAACCGCATCCGCAAACGTTTTACATTATTGTATCCGTATCCGATCCGCATCCGCATACTTTGTATCCGTATCCGAACCGCATCCGCAAAATGTGGAACCATGTCGATGTTCTTGCTAACCACCGGAGGTTACGATTACATTTAGACTAGCAAAATCAGCAGAAATCACGCCGACCGCGTTCTTTCCCGCCGCACGCAGAATCGGAAACTTCCACCTTGGCCCTTAAGAGGATATCGCAGCTACCGAGCCCTATGCAATTCCAATGGCAACTTTTTGGTATTTTTTCTCGAGAACCACCGAACGGATTGCCTTGGGAATGGTTTTATTAGAAAGATAATAAAAAACTAAGTAATATTGCGGCGCTACATTTCCCGATTTTCAAGCTTAAAAGTTTTTACGGGAACTTAAAGATGCTTGAAAAAGCCTTTTTTTTTCGTTCCGTTCTTCATCAACATTTAAAAATAAACCGGGGCCAAAATACAAATTTAGGCTCGACAATATTCAAGACCAGGACTTTTAGGATATATCTCTTACAAGATCTTTTTTCCAGAGATTCTCATTGTAACAAAATTTAACTAAGTTTGAAGCCTATCAAAGCGTCAAAAAATCCAGCTGTCACCTGGCGCCATCTATGAGTCTGTCCGCAAAACTTGCTCTTGAAATTGCGCAATGTGTTATTGCGCCCCGGACTACTTGCATCTTCAAGGTCGTCGGGTTGACAGTCGGGATTTTGAGGAAGGGCGCCTCTCGAAACAGATCGTTTTTTATTTATTTTTTATTTTTTTTTTTGACTGGGGCGGAGATATTTTGCGGGTTATCGCGTTAGTGAGTAATAGGTTGTACATCGCCCGAGCGAGTCCTTGGGAGGATGTTCGGTTCTTTGTTGGTGTTTTGGGGTCGCACAAATGATAGTTAGAAGTTGCTTTTCTTTTTTTTTGGCGGCGGAGATGTTTAGCGGGTTTAGCGGGAAAATTCTCCCAATCGCCGGAGGGCGTCATTGGGAGGATTTTCCATTCTTTGTTGGCATTTTGGGTGAAGAAATTGAGAGTGAAAGATTTCACGCTTCAAGCGGTCCTTGCGCGAGGCCTGAAGTTAGCAAATGCAGGTAGACAAAAGCAACCGAAGCGTCAAAGAGTAGATACTGTCTTACCACTTCTTTGTGTTCGAAGTTGGATAGGTGATTTGATCTGGCGATTTCAAATGTTCTACAGAGATGCATTTAAAATGTTTACTTATTTTAAATGTGGAAGAACCATACGTGAGTTCGTCGATTTTGTTTTAAGTTCGACATTTGCTTTGCATATCAACTTGTGGAGGAGGATTTCTACCGAAATAAAACAAACATTGCGAAAAAAATTTCAGTGAAGCTAAAAACAGAACAAGCTTTTTGGTAGTACGCGTGACACGTTGCTATTTTGAAGTTGTGAAAGTTGCGCTGAAGATTCTTTGTTTGACCCGAACCAACACACTCTTGATTCAGTATTTTATGAAAAAGAGGCGAATGTATTAGACAAGAACCCGCACATCTTTTATTATGGTGTTCGTCGATTGTACTGTCTTCGCTGCGATAATCCCTTGGTCGGCTGTTACTGTTAGGCGGCGGACAAAATATCTGACCGGAGAACGGGCGGCGGAGAAAAGCTCACTAGTGAAATGCTCACTGCAAAACCAACAAATGCGGAGAAAAGCTCAGTTACGAAATATTTTATTATTGTTTGCACTGCGGTGTTTATATTTAAAACTCACGTCCGCACTTTGCTCAGCGCTCATGCTGCGCTTTTGCGTGTTCGTATATTTGTAAAACCAAGTGTTCTCGTTCAGCCCCAGGAGAATAGCTTACCTTCTAAGAAAAATGGGGAAGAGGAAGACGAATCCACAGTTTTGCGGAATGTGAACATGTAAAAAAGTGGGGAACGCTTTTTTTTTCTGTTAACTTTCACATGGAGACAGGACATTGCCTCAATGTTGAGTACTACTACGAAAAGCAACAATGTGACCTCCGTCTTGGCACCCGACGACTCCTGACATCCCAAAAAGTATCAAGTTCGTCTTAGGCCACATAACCGAAAGAGGTCATTGTTTACTACAAAGCAAAAGAAAAACAGAACATAATATTGCCGCGTGAGCAGCTAGCCAAGTAGGCAGCGCGCCCGTGGCCTAACGGTTACCGTGCTTATCTTCGATGCCTGGCCGCGGATTCACCTTCTTATTGTTTCTCTAATGTCGCGTTCTGGTAATTTCGAGAACTCTGCTGCTTATTCGAGGTTAGAATATTCTAGGCGCCGAACCTTCTACGCTGATTGTTCCAGAAGCCCACGCGTGTACATAAGGAGCTCCGCGTGGAGAACCGGAGTCAGTTTCGATCCTGCTGTTTCGTCGACATCGACGCCTGCGACGCCAAACTTCTATTTTGTTCGCCCCATTAAACGTTCAGTTTCTTCAGTTATTCATCGCCTCATCATTTGCCATTCGTGACATTATCTTTATCCTTTGGATGCAAAGAAAAAAACTCTATTTACAAAAACGAGAAACGATCTGGCCAGAATTCCCATCTTGATGTTCGATAAAACGGTGTTCTACGAAACGGCTTCGATGAAATTGGATTCAATTACATGGCGTTCATTTAAATGACTTTGATAGAACAGAGTTCGATAAAATATCGAGAGCTGCGAAGAAATAATGTTAAAACGGTTTGTAAATGTGAGCTTTTCTCCGCATCTATCCAAAGTCTGGTGAGCTCTTCTCCGCATCCGCCGAATTTCCGGTGTGCTTTTCTCCGCCGGAGAACAGCGCAACACCGGAGAACAGCACAACATCACGGGAGAAAAGCTCACCAAAGAAAAGTTCGCCGAAAATCTGACAGATGCTGAGATAAACCCACTCATGAATTATACGATCAAGCTTTTAAATTTAGTATTTGCGGAGAGGTATAAACGGAGAGATATTTACAAGATTCGTATATTGCAGACACCAATAGGAATGAAGAAGCAGAAGTCCACAGTTTTGCAGAATGGGAACAATTAACAAAGGGATAGACACGTCTTTTTTTTCTATAAAGACATTGCCTCAACGTTGAGTTCTGTGAACAGTAACGAAGTGACCTCTTCATTGCACCCGACGACCACAGAGAGCCCCCAAATTGTGGCAGGACCCATCACACCAAAAGTCATAAGTTACAACAAATAAAAAAATACGGAAAATAATGTTTTTATTATCCATATACCAAAATAATGCCATTTCCGAAAACGAACATCGTAGGTGAGGTTCCACCTCATTCATCAAGATTCCGATGAGCTTTTCTCCACGTCGGTCGGTCTTGCGGTGAGATTTTCTTCTATTAGCTATTTGCCGAGATTTGTGACTTCGGCATGGATCTGAACCTTTTTTATATCGGAACCGCAGAAGATCGCACGGGCCTGAAAGACGATGCTGGTTTTCAGCCATCACATTTTCACAAAGTGAGACACCTTAGGTTCTGTTGCGCACTAGAAGGTCACACGCACCTACACCGGACATTTCATCGAACGCCGTTTCATTGAATGCGTCATAGGTTTCTGCAATAAAATTTGATAATTTCTCATTGTCCTCTCGTACGACAGACGCCTGGATGGCACGACGGAGGACACAACATGCCTGCATGGGGTGTACCCAAGCGGATAGATTCGGGTTCCGCCACCTCCCCCTCCACTAGCCCCGAATTTTTCGTTTTGTTTTGTTAGCAACGTTTTTTGGCCGGCTATTAGGATTTTTTGTTTAAAAATACCGGCCAATTGTTGTAAATGGACGTTTCGGTACGGGACGACCACTTTTTCGATGAAACGGCGTTCGATGAAATGTCCTGGAACCTACGCGTTTGCCCTGTTTTTTTTTTTCCTTCGGGGTTATTTTTCCGATTATTGCTTTGCTCGACGACAACTCGGGCACAGGTTTCTAAACCTCCCCCTTTATTTTTCCCCCTAAAGAGCAATTGGCACTAAACACAAAGAAGGTCCAGATTCTCGATATGCCATATAACGATGCCTACCCTAGCCACAAACCAGTGGACCCCCTCTAATAAACCGACCTCACCAAGCGTTCGCGCATGCGTGAAGCCGACAAAAGTTTAGTTCGCAAGAAGCAGGTGGCAGTGTCCGAGACGGCTCGTGCCGTTACGTGCTTTTCACGCGCAGAGTTCCAGCGAGGTTCGGGCACGTGCTGAAATACTAAAGTTCCCTCGATGCATTGCGGCAGCGGTGGCGTAGTCAAACTGCCTGGTGAGATGGGTCTGTTCTCTTTGAGAGTTGCGTTATCCCCAGCGCAAAGTGGGAGCATACAATGTTCGTCGTTTCGTCACCCTTTCTTTGTAACAACTCGCAGGTTTGTGGAAACTTCAACTCCGACTGAGAGCGAAGTTGGAAGCCGTCCGCGCCAATATGGTGCCTCTATTAGCCGCGAGAACGAGCTTGAAATCAGTGTAATGATTGGTTGCTCTATCCCCGCCGTGACGTCACGGGTAGAGCGGTTTTGTCCCCGGGAGATTAGGATCGCACGAATAAAAATATAGGCACTCTGGCACTGTAGGCACGATAATTTTTGCCTTGCAAGAATAAGGCAAAAATTATCGTGTAATATAATATCAGCCAATACTAAACCGTTTCCAAAACGGCTAGGCAAAGAAATGATCTCGTCAGGTCACTATCGGAACTAATCGGAACACGTAATTATGGAAGGTATTGTTTTAATAATTTTTAAGGCATAGCTTTGTGACACTAGAACTACGCTTTGAACAGTAGGTATATAAGACGCAACACTGTCTAAACTTGTGGTTATTGATTTTTGGCACTTCGGCAGTACAACATGAAGTTCTGATTCCGTGCCATTTAGACATCGGACACCGATTTAGAAATTAGGGTGACCGTTGAAATCCGGTGCTCTAGAAAAAAAAAAAGATGTGGTTGTGTTGTCTTAGTGTTAATTGTTTATTCCTTCTTTATCCATCACTTGAACCAACACGCTCTTCTCCCAAGTATAAAAAAAAGTTGTGAATCTAATGGCTGCTGACAGTATCGTGAACTGGTTCATTTCGTTTCTTTTTGCGCACAAGGAGATCAGACACTTTTTAGAGTGAGTAGCTTTAATTTTCAAAGCACTGCTTCATGAAAAGTAAGCTCTTAGGGCCGCTATTTAGTACGCAACGCCATTCTGACTTGTGGTAGATTATTTCGCAGCATTACGACCCGACACATGGCATATTTCGCTTTGTAATGATGATATGGCATATTTCGTTTTTTGTAATGATATAAACAGTCTACATGCTATTTGGAAATAGTATCTTACGAAAAATCTCGGAACGCAAAATAGCCGAAGAACCGAGCCAAATGAATCCAAAGTATCAGGCAGTGAAATGAGGCTGTTTCAGAATCGAAGAGGTCGTGTGGGCGTCTTATTTTAAATCAGGCGATTAACGCAAAAACAAAACACAAACTGTATTTACACTAATAAATCAATTGAATATACATCATTACACAGAAGTGTCTTGAACGGCTTCTGTCTGTCGTTTGCCTCGTTCCGCTCGTGTAGTTCCAATCTTCTAGTTTCTCAACGTAAATTTTCTGGTGAGCGTCAAATTCTTTCCAATCTGCAACAGAGGCGTTCTCTAACTGCGTTTTTTTTTTCTTCCTAATCCGGTAAGAATGGGACAAAGGGCCCCCTTCGCGATGGCCTGGGAGGCCCACAAAGCCATTCTCGCAGCTCGCAGGGCGGAGGGACGGGATGGCTTTCAGGGTCAAGCCGTCCGCTGATAACCGGAACAAAAAGAGAAGCTTTTTCTTTATTTTTGTTTTGAAAGGCACTATATCGCGTAAGCAGGTGAGTACAAAGGCTTCCTCCCCAGAGCCATCTGGATTCCGGAAAAGTTCCTATCGGAGATGAAATTTTACTGAGATATCCTCTTAACCCTCCCCTGAAGTATAAACGCCTGAAACAAAAAGGTCATAAAAGAAAAAGATCGGAAAGAGAGGATGAGAAGCAGTGGTAAGAAGACAAAATCCTTTCTGCGATGTTACCGAGCGTATGCGGCCGCCTCGAGTCTCACGGTGTTCAGTCACTTCAGTGTCAGCCAGTAGGCAGATGCGCCGCTAAGTCAGAGTCCAAGGCTTGATTGGATCGGATCGACTAACGTGTTGTTCGAAAAAGATCGCGGCCTGCAGGCTCCCAAATATATATATTAAAATATTTTTTGTTGCTTGGTGCGGTTACGGTAGTTGCGCGCGGCAGCCGCTGGCATTGCTGGCGCCCTGGCGTCGTAACCGGACGAATATGAACTACCACACTTTATTGGCTAGAACTCTTAGGATACAAAAAAGAAACAGGCAATTTAAGGGCTGCCTATTTGCGTGCGCCGCTGATTCCGAAACTTTGCAAACCGTGGAGCCACAGGGTCGCGCTCACTGTCGAAGCACTTCTTTTGTTTTTGGTATCATGACCACACCACTCTCTGCGAAGAGAGGGAGGTTTCTTCTACTTTCTTGTTACTTGTTCGTTTGAGGCTTTCTTTGGCCGAGAAAGTTTTCCGCTCTTTCCCTTCCAAAAAACTAACTTTCTCGGGACGATTGATGTCCTGCTTTCTTAACTTTTTCTTTTTCTATAGATAGCATTTTTGACGAGATGAAATGCACTAACCGAAGCGATCTTCAGTAAGAATCAGATCTTTCTTAGGATTCCTATCGTTTCTTCGAAACGCGTTTTGTGGAAATACGTTTCGTGGGCAACTTTTCACGGACATACATTTCATGGACACACGGTTCGTCGACGCTGTACGTTTTGTGGGCACATGCCTCTGCGACATTTTGTCGACAAGGTATTTCTTCCCTAAGCCGCTAAAAGCTAACGGGCGATTCACTAAGGCGTGCTTAACCAAACCATATCGCCCTCCCCCTTGTAATCCAGGCAAGGCGCAAAAAGTTTGTTACGAAAATAGCTGGGTTGTGTGCGACGACACGTCTCAGGTTTTTTGATAAAACGAACACGGGAAGCCTTTCGGTCAAACGTCGCATGTCGACGAAACGATCTGTAGATGAAACGTCAGTCGACGGACTGAATGCCACCGGGCAAAAATTCAGATCCGGATCCGCGGATATCCGCATCCGCAGCCCCTGACATCCGCATCCGATCCGCAATCCCCCAAAATCCGTCTAATTTTTATCCGCATCCGCCAGTTTACTGCGGATATCTGCGGATATCTGCGGATAATCCGCGGATATGCAGGGCTCTAACAATATGATTATGACTGTGAATATGACTGTACCAAATGCTTAAAGTTTGTTTTTTAGGATGCTCTTCATACATTGTAATAAATATTATAATGGCTAGTTTGATTTGTTGTTAACGTTGGCCAGTTTGGTATTTCTTTTTGTCGCACAATTTGATTATGGCTGTGAATATTACTGTACCGAATGCTGAAAGTTTCTTCGTTGTCATACATTATTGATACATTGTTATGAATGATCAAGTGGCTTGGGCTTCTTTTTTCTTTTCTAAAGCTGGTTTGTTTAGGTTTTTTTCGTCGCACAATGTGGTTATGTCTGTCATAATGGCCGTACCAAGAGGTAAAAGTTCTCGTCTTCCTTGTGATACACTGTACTTATATTGTAATCAATATTTTGCGATGTGCCCGGGCCTTGTGTACCTTTCTTTTAATGCCATCGGAAGCAGTCACGACCGCCGTGATGGAGCGCAGCAGCAGTATTCCATCTCCATGTAACTTAGTATTCTTTTGAAAATTTGATATGCTATGCATCTATCGCGGCAATGCAGAAATGGGCGTTTTACGCAACTCTAGTAAGCGCCGCGCGGGAAGCTTCTGCGTCTCAGCAGCTCTCGTCGACGGGCCAGGTGCGTGACGTCACGGAGGCAGTGAGGAGGCCTGAAGTGATCTAGGTGGTATTGGTCTGGGGCGGGTTTCTGTGAAGAAGTTTGAGCGCTGGCTTGGAAATGCGGCCAGCTGCGAAATTTTGGAGGGCGGTTTTAGAATCCGTGATGATCACTGAGGGGGTTGGGATCACTGTGAAGGCGAGGGCTATGGCTACCTCCTTCGCCGTCTCCGGGTCAGTGGTCAGGACGGTGACGGCGTCGATGGGGGTGTGTTAGTTGTCAGTCACCGCCGCCGTGAAAGCCCCATGGTGCCTGTATTCAGCCGCGCCCACATATAGGACACCTGGGTTATCCCCGTAGGTTCTTTACAGGAAAATAGCGCGTTGTTTCCTGCGAGCAGGGTTGTGGGTGGGGTGGACGTTTCGAGGTAGCGGATTTGCTATAATTTTGTTGTAGATGTTGAGCCTGATGGGGGATTTGTCTTGGAGGAGCTTGTGACATCCAATGCTTAGGCTGGCGAGTATGTGCCTACCAGTGGGGGTGCGGGAGAGCAGTCAGTTGTGCAGCGCGATGTGCTTCTATTAATTCGTCCAGGTGATTATGCAAACCGAGTCCTTCCAGTTTGGCAGTTGGAGTGCTAGGCGGTAGGCGTAGTGCTATTTTGTAGGCCTTGCGGATCAAGGTATTAACCTCATTGGTGAAGGCTGGCGTGAGGCGTAGGTATGGGGTCGAGTATGTTAGCCGGCTTAGGACGAATGTCTGTAAGATGCCGATGCGATCCTGTTCGTTGAGGCCTTTATGTTTATTTGTCACCCTTTTCAGTAGGCCTATTGTTTGATTAATCTGACTTTCTATTCGCCCAAGGAATTTGTTATTGAGTCTATTCGCCTGGATCTGCAGTCCCAATATTTTGAGCTCCGAGACCACTGGGATTGGCCTGCCATTGATGTGTAGTTCGATGTCAGCGTTGTTTTGTTTCCTAGTGTTGGGGGGCCGAAGTTCGGATTTCGCCGGAGAAGAAGCGAGACCTGCTCTCTCTGCTTCCTCCGCTACTATCTCAACCCCTTGTTGTGGTGTTTCTTCTATATGGGCGTCACTCCCTCTGCCGATCCAGAGGGTGATGTCGTCCGCATATTGACTGTGTCTGAGTTGGGAAATTTGGCCTAGCCTTTTGGGGATGTTGATGACTGCCAGATTAAAGAGAATGGGCGAAAGCAGAGCCCCTTGCGGGGTTCCCCTGCTGCCCAGTTGGGTAGTGTCTGACGTGAGGTCGCCAATGTCTGACGTGAGGTCGAAACCTTTCTGGAGAGAGATGATCGCGAACTCTCACATAAACGGCTCGTCACGCGTGAGGCGTTCTATCGTGCGGACTCACGAAGCCGGATTCAGGGCCGGAAAAAAAGACTGCATTAAAAAAAAAAACAAAAAAAACTCCGTCCTCCTCGCGCAACATGGTCGCTCTCGTGGACGGACGGCGTCCATGCCGCGCGTTGCAAGCTAGCCGGACACAGCATAAAAAACATGCATCTCGTAAATCAGACATAAAGCCTTTACTACGCGGGGCTACCCAGGCCTTCAGCCGTGTGCGATGCTGGTTCGGTTGCAGTCGTGTGCGCTGTTATAAATAGTGTGCTCAGGTGTGTGTGTTTTCTTTTTGCATGTTAATGTTTTTTTGTTTTTTTTCGAGCACTCAATGCGAACAAGTGGGCGTGTGGAACGATACGCGTTCCATAAATACGGGCACCACAGAGCGCAGCGTTTTACGCAATTGCGTTGTTGCGGGGTGG
Source organism: Ixodes persulcatus (assembly GCA_013358835.2). NCBI lineage: Eukaryota > Metazoa > Arthropoda > Arachnida > Ixodida > Ixodidae > Ixodes > Ixodes persulcatus. The sequence continues at coordinate 28,314 of JABSTQ010008876.1, forward strand.
ACTGGAAGAAGCTCCGCCACTATTTACATCTCAATATATTTTATATATGCCTCGCGTGCAAGCGAGGTAAACAGCTGTTCGAAAAATGTCTTGACTGACATTGATGCTTGCTAAGATAGTGTTTTCCTTTTCATCCTTCGAGTTCTCGAGAGCGGAAACGGTCGTGAGAAATACATGAAAGAAAAATGTTAATGACGTTGTTTTGTTCATGTCTTCACTGCTACAATGCGATATAGTTCGATACGTACTGCAATTAGTATACGTCCCTGGTGTTCGTTTAATAATATCCTATAGAAATACTCTTATTTTTGGTGAATTGAATGCTATTTTTGCTTTTATTAGTATCATACAGTGCAGCCAAAACGAATTAGTCATTCTGCGTATATATCTTGTGAGATCTCTTCACGGCAGTGTTAATATCTTCTGTGAAACAAATTTTGAACATCGCCCAATATCCGTGGGAGTTACTCATATCTATTTTAGAATAAAGAACATAATATTAATTTTGAGTTTTATGCATCTGTTTCTACTTTTCAATATAATACTGTTCAACGTTTACGGCACCTCTTCATGTTTACAGCTCATTTCCGAGTCACGTGCGCAGTTACGTGCTCAACGGGGACTGAGAGATTTCGGCTGTGTTCTGTCAACAGCGCTCATAGTGAGCGCTTTTCACTAGCGCCGCCGAACACCTTTTCTTCTCTGACCTTTGATCGGTACCCTTTTAAAGCGCCTGCTTTATCGCATAAAGACAGAGCAACCAGTCATAATCACGGATGTTCGGGGCGGCTAGCAACCTCTAACGAGCAAAAAAAAAATCATAAGAGTTTACACGCACGAAGTATTTTGTCTGTCACCACCAAAGGAGCCGAAAGAATTGTTTTGTTAGCTTGACACAGATGTCGCGTCAGATGTTCGTAATAGACACTTGTTCGCAATAAAAACATTTTAACCCGTGTATTCATACATAAAAAAGATAACATTTGTAGAAATTAGCTTTCGAAGTGGGACTTTAGCTGCACAACTCGATGAATCCCTAGAATCCACCCTTCTATAATTCCCTAAAGAGCGTCACCCTATGGTTTCCATTTCCTCCAGACACGACTGCAAGAACCCTATGAAAGACGTGGGAACCATGCGAGACCTGGAGTCCGGGACATCGCCGCCGTCTGCGATTGGTGAACGCCGCACCGCTGACTAATCGCAGACGGCGGCGAAGTCCCGCACTCCCGGTCCCGCATGGTCTGGACGTCTTGCATAGGACCCCTGGTAGATGAATTCTCCGTTTATTGATCCATCACACGGCAGATTCTTGCAACGTTAAAATCGTTGCCCTGTTCCTTTAAAGCGGTAAATTGACGCGCCACCTCTATTCATCAAAGCGTTTCGCACTCGAAACCATATTGGGCATTCATCGCTGTTTGTGGTTAAACACAAAGTGATTCAACACACACTGGCTTTCATAAATCGCCTAATATTTTCTCGGCCCATATTTTACGCAGCTTCACCTCCCGACATTTAATAGATCGTGTCCAGTGCACAGGATACCAGCGTGCACCGACATTTGCTTTGAACACGGCAGGCGGCCTACTTCTCGGAGTGATATACGAGTCGCATTGACACATTTCGTTGCGTCAGTCTCAGCCCGTTTCTTTTTATTTTTGTCCGTGTATGCGAGGCATTATCTTGACTTTTTTCTCCCGCATGTGACCGAACTTTCCATTCGGCTTGATTTTCCGCCTTGATGCTTCCGGCAGCGGACCTGATGGAGCAGGAAGGAGCGGCCTTCCCTTTCGGTTCTCGTATTCAGGCGCGGCTATCGAACTCCAGAGCACGGGAGAAGCATTTTTCATCCTGACACACGTCCAGATAAACGGCAGAAATAAAAAAAGAAGGATATAAAATGTGCCGGGTCCAAGATGAGACCGCTCTTCCTCTGGGGTGTGCTGCGGTCGCTTCGAACCGCAGGACACGGGAACCGACTTGCGCTGGCGGCCCCTTGGGCTAGTCCCAATGGTCCGGATATCAGTGGACCTCGTACGAGACGTCTGGGGTTCCTCTCGCTCCGCATAGACACAATCTTTTTTTCGTGTTTTGCTGAAAAAAATGAAGATAAAATTCTTGTATTTGCTCTCTGATACGCTGGAACTCACATACTCTCTGTGAACTCCCTGAATAATGCAGTCGTCTTAAAATCTCCACTCGTGGGACGCGCTCCGGAGGCGTTTTCAGTTTGTTCCTGCGACTTGTTTCCAAGACACAGAAAGCACAAAGTAGTCTGTAATCCACCATGTAATGTATATTTTTTTTGAAAGATTTGAAGAAAAAAGGAAGAGCAACGTATACTGCCTGACGAGGTCCGTTTGTCTTCTTAAAAAAGGGATAAGTTGCTGAAATTTGAAGGATTTTGAAATTTTATTCCCTCCCTCATTTTTATGACCAGAGCGTCTGTGCCCTCTTGCTGGCCTGAATGTCCGATATAAAATATTGAACGTTTTTACATTGAAATCGGTGAACTACATTTATTGTTTCATGTGGAGAGCGAGAATGAACAAGAAGCACTGTAATGCGCCATGATCTGAGTTTGTACGATTTAGAAGGTTTGGTGCCAGCTCGGGCAACAAGTAATCTTGGTAGGAAATCACGCTGTAAATGATAACGATTTCGTTACTGTTACCTTGAGGTTTACGAATTTGAAGTCTTATAGTTTTTTCCGGACTTTGACTTTTATATTTTGTTTACCTTCTTACTGGTTCACAAAATGGTAGCTTTTTCGATTCTATAAAGAAAATAAGCAGAAAAGGGATGTTAGAGTTTTACTGGGTACAAAGAATAATTTTATGTTTTAACCATCGTTCTTTTCAACATTTGTTTTATTCAAGGCGGAATGCTTTCTTTATAATAAATGATATCAAGTAGCCATGATAGCACACATTGAGCCGGAGACCCGAAAGAAAATGGGACGGCTTAACAGTTACAAGAATTCGAAAACGTGATTGCCTTCTGATAGGCTAGGTACCAATATGGTTCGAAAAATAAGGCTCTTGTACTCTATACGTATTCACAATATTGTTGTTATTTTTGTCTTTTGTGTTGGAAACATAGGATCTGAAAATAAAAAAAGACACTTCTATGTAATTTTTTTTTAAAAATAACCCACTTGGTGGTGCAGCAGTTCTTGTAAAAATTCATGTTCAGTTTTTTCTTATAATTTTTTTTTAATAATTTACGTCTTCGATTTAGAAGTAACACCGGTTCAACATTTCGTGGCATAAAGTATCAAAAAGAATGCTGTATCAGCGCGAGAAGAAGGTTCGCACTGCGGGAGGTCAACTAGAGCTAGCCTTTTATTATGGCGCCTCTGCGATCTGCCCGGGCACGAGCTAGACCGGCACGAGCTTAGTTCACTGGTGGAGCACGCTCCCGTTACAAATGCAAAACGTCAGAAATTATTTGACTACGATCATCTTCCATATTGGTATTCAATTAGCCCCAAAATCATTTCGACAACTTTGCTCGCTTCCAAAATCACTCGGCAGCTGCACTAAAATGCTGAAAGAACTCACTAACCCTCGGTAGTTCTGAACACTCCGGCTAGACGGTTTTTGGTGTTTGGTTAGTTTTTCGCTAGTCTGACATAGGAATGGCGTTTACGACGTCTATTTGAGCATAAAGTCATGCGTAAGGCTTGCTTTGAATTGCTTATGGTTAAAGGCTTGATGTCGTGGAAGCCCAATTGTATTACTCTGACGAGAGTTGGATAACCCCGCAAGCAGCGAGCTCAGAGAGCATACGGCGCCGTCATTAACATAGCGAACGTGTAAAGCTATGGAAAATGCACCATGTGAGCCAATGAAAGCATTGGAAAGAGGCATGTGACAGAACCCCCTGGAGGCTCTTCCAACGGCGTGTTGTCAAATATGCATCGTTCCGATGCTCGTAGTCACAGGAAACATAACATCTCGTGCTTGCAAGGTTATACTAAAACGAACTCGAGTGAAACGCGCCCCCTGTGCCTCCCGCTGTGGTAGCCGTATCCCATATCGGATCGGCTGTGCGGCATCATCAATTAAAGTTGAAATGATAGCTCCGCCACCAGACAAAGGACACGTCGAAAAAATATAGAGACAAAGCACCATTCGCTTCTTCTCATTTTTGTTTTGTCTTGTTGCTCATATATTTTCAAGTTATTCTCGTCACACAACTATGCTTGTGGAGAACTATCTGTATCAGTTTTGAGAAGAGGAGTGCGCCTGCACAGTTTTGCTCCGCGTTGATACAGATGGCCTTCTACCTTTGATTACCTAGGCATAGAACGTTATACACAAGTTTTGGGGATTGCGGACGTGAGGGGGCCGGACATGGGTTGGGGGGACAAGGAAGAGGAGTGACAGGACGGCATGGGGCAGAGCTCTGGCGGCGAGCGCGAGGATAAACGGCTCCGGAACGAACATGTTTAAGGGGCAGCCTCTAGATCGTCGCTCTGTGAGACAGTAAATTCTTCGCACCTTGCGTTGTGTGATCTCCTTCGGGGCGACCGAGGTGGGGCCAGATCGGGCGTTGGCTAAAGGGGACACCAGAATTTTTTACGCTCGAACGTTGCCCGAGATCAGCCGGCCCTTGATTTTGGGCGTCCCTTGAAGGTCACACTCACCACGTTATTCAACCATTTTGGGGGAACGGTGCGCCAATCTCGCTGAACTCTCGTTATCGTGAGAGCGAACATTGACGTCGACACGAGGTCCACCGTGGCCATAATACGGAAGCTTCCTCCAAGAGCGAGGCTCAGCGTCTGGCGGACGCCGCCGAACGTGTTCAGGTAAGCGGAGTCATAACTAAAGCAGCACGGATTTCGCCCAAACATTGGCCAACGGCTGGCGATGGTTGTTTGTCCAATGACCAAAGAGTGGTCATTCACCGGCCAATGCTTGACCGATGGCCGAAGGCGAGTGGCCATTGGAGAATGGCCAGAGAAAGCCTATGGCCAATCAGCGAATGGCCGATGACTGGCCTTTCTCTGGCCACTGGCCATTGGCCAATGGCCAGAGAAAGGTCAGTCATCGGCCAATGGCTGGACACTGTCTAACCACTGGCCAATAAACAGTTTCCAGCCATTGGCCAATGACTGGCCAACTCTGTGCTGCTTGGCAAGCTCCCAAATGCTGTAGGAATCTTGGGCACCAGTTCAGGTGGTAGACATGGCAGGCATTGGTTAGCCTATGCGCACCATAATGACGTTTTTTGAGACACGTTCGTGCGTGTCGGAATCAAGGGCCTACGTGTGTACTCCGACCGCGGTCGAACGTCCCGACAATAATAATTTCTGGATAAACTGAAGGAAAATCAGTGGACGATTTCCTAGGGGTTCCGGGTATGTACATAATAACACTTCGCCAGCCGGAGGCGCCTTGGAGTGCGGCTGCGCGTGGACAGAACAGAATGCGGAGTCGCAGATAGGGTGTCGTAGCAGTTTTAGGATGCTGCACGAAAGAGCACAGTGTCTTGACTTTGGGCCAAGTGGTAAGCGAGGAAGAGCTTGCTGAGGCCCGGAAAGCAGATAGGTTTTGTCAGCGGATGTTGAGAAAACTTGTGGAAATTGCAGTTAACATAGGGAAAGTTGACGGGCAATTTAATGGGCACCTTTATTTATATCTTACGGGCGAAGACGGTTTGCTGCTTCGCAACATCCGAACCATTGACGAAGCGAAGGGCAATGAGTTTCCCTTCAGGCTCCCGATTCCTAGAAATCTGCGGAAGAAGGTAATCGGGTACTGTCATGATTTCGCTCTGTTTTGGTCATGGCATTATCGCTTAACATCACTAATAAAAAGTCTTGCTGCCGCAGTAAAACTTTTCATAAGTTATGTCGCGCCGCTGCCTGGACGAGGATGAGGCGGTAAGTATTCCGGTACACTGGTAGCTACCCGGCTGCCAGAAAGCAAAACCCAGAGGCGAAAAGCTTCCGGGTCTTATGAAGCCGATGGTGAGTCACTACCCGGCCGTGAGGAGTGGTTGTCTTCAGGATTATTTGCCCACTGCCACAATATGTCGATTTCGCAAAGATCGAGTAGGCGGCGCGTTGAGGTAAGAGCCATTGTCACCTGAAATTCAATGTCAAGGACCGGATCTTAGGGGACACCTACCCACTGAGCAGCGCAGCTTGCGGTTTCCCTGCTCGCACTATCTCTGAAATGGGAAAAAGCCTACGAAGTATTGACGCGAGTGTCACCACTTACCTACGGATACTATAAAACTGCGAGTTGGGCTAGTTGGTACTTATGCATAGTGGTAAATACGCCTAAAAGCACGGACAAAGTGAGAAGCACAAAGGACGAGGCGTAACTTGCAACTGAACTTTACTGCAGGAAACACATAAAAAGAAGAATAAAACCGCACATGCGCAAAGATGATGGGCTTTCATTAACCACTTGGAAAGCCTGCTGTCACTGTTGGGTGATCGATAAAAGCCTGCTCCTCATCGGATAAGGCAACAGAAGGAGCATTAATATACATATTCGTGCCATGGGCCCTTATCATGAATGCCTCATGTATCTCGCGTTCTAATTTCGTTTTGAATTTTCCCATAATGTTGGTACTATTATACTCGGCCTGACACTCACACCTATCACAATGTACAGCCAAGTGGCCAGACGGGGATTGCCTGGTGGCGGCGGAGTGCTCTGATTTTATCATTTTATGCGCCTCCCCGTCTAGCCAACATAAACCCCTCCGCAAAACAGGGGGACCTCGTAAATGACCCCTAAGGCACATTGCAGACACTTGGTGGCATGACGCTTGCTGCACACCCCTTCCGCATCACCTGGCACACCTGCATTATTTATTCTTTGGCAATGCTTAGAAAACTTGTTTGGGGCAGAAAACAAACTACAGGAATGCGAAAATTATTCGCTACCTTTTTGAGGTTGTGAGATACCTTATGTACATAAGGCAGGACAACAGGTCTAACTTCAGGCCTTACCCTCTCAGCCTCCTCTCCCCCAACAAGCCTCTTCAGCTTCTTTACCAACCCGTCAGCAAAATCGCATAAGACCCGGGAACGGAATCCCCCCATCCTGCATTCTAGAAGACAGGGGATGTGCGACAAGCGTCATGCCACCAAGTTTCGGCAATGTGCCTTAGGGGTCACTTACGAGGTCCCCCTGTCTTCCGGTAGGGTTTACGTTGGCCAGACGGGGAGGTGCATTAATGATAGAACCAGAGAACACTCCCCCGCCGCCAGGCAATCTCCGCCTGGCCACTTGGCTGTACATTGTGATAGGTGGGAGTGTCAGGCCGAGTTTAATAGTACCAAGATTATGGGAAAATTCAAAACGAAATTGGAACGCCAGATACATGAGGCATTCATGACAAGGGCCCATGGCACGAATGTGTGTATTAGTGCTCCTTCTGTTGCCTTATCCGATAAGGAGCAGTCTTTTATCGGTCACTCAACAGGGACGGCAGGCTTTTCAGGTGGTTAATCAAAGGCCATCATATTTGCGCATGTGCGGTTTTATTCTTTTTATGTGTTTCCTTGAGTAAAGTTCAGTTGCAAGTTACGCCTCGTCCTGTGTGCTTCTTTCTTTGTCCGTGTTTTTAGGTGTATTTACAACCATGCTACGGACACACTCGGCTCAGAACAAACAAACACTCTGAACACGTTCACATCGCCGATTTAAAGGTGTATCTTTTTATGACCAGGACGACAGTGAACGAGACACCACGGAAGGTGATGGGGAGCGTCCAACTCCAGCGACCTCTGGCGCGCGGTCCCGAGCGCGGACCTGGCGCGGCGGTCAGCCGGTTCGTGAGAATGCTGACAGTAGCTCGAGGATTTGCAAGAGCGGGTGGTGCAGGATGCAATGATTCTGGATGCCTTTAATGATGTTTCCTCACACAAAAGTCCGCGTGTGACGACCACTTGGGAGGAGCTCGTCATGGCGTTTCTTACGGACAGTGCCACAGGGGGAGTCCACGAGACAGAGCGAGGACGCCACGGCCTCCACGGAGTGTCAAGGCGGCCATCTCGAATCTTGGTGGTCCGACTCGCAGGGCACACCTAGGAAGCGGCCACCCCAGAGGAGGCACGCTAGTGAAGCCGGTGAGTATCGACATGACCCACAACCGAGCCCGGTGGGAGAAGGTTTATCTGCCCCCGCCGTTACGAACCTTCCGCGGAACGAATTAAAACCGTCCGCGGTGGTGGCACCAGTTTGGATCAGGACCCCTTGCCACAAGGGATACGTGGGCGGCGTCCAAGGGACAGAGGGCAGTCCACGTCGTCTTTCGACAACGGTGTAAAAAACAACTTAGACCAGAGGCAGAGTAGCCTGGGGACACCATTGCGTAGCCCGTCCGAGGGAATACGCTACCCCGTATATCCGCAACCTGGACTATGAGAGCAGCTGCTGGCTGTGCGGCGTCTCCCTCGTGCACCCGTATGTATGTCGCAGGAGCGGCTGAAGACGCTGGCTCCCCGTGCGACCGTATGCCCGTTCAGCTTCCTGCGGGCCACACCACCTGCCGCCAACCTAATCCAAGGCCCCGCAGCCGTCCGAGCAGAGACCCCGTCGTAGTCCGCCCTGCCGCATGAAGGTCGCTGCTCCGGTGGCCGTCGAGGATTCCAATGTACGCTTAATGAATGGCGAGCAATACAGATTAGAAATACAATTTTTGATTCATGTGCACGTCTCGTTATTTTCAGTGTGAGACCCACACGTTGCTCAGTAGGCAACAACCTCTCTGTTCTTCCTTTTATTGCACCAAGTTTCTCACAGTCCCAACATCTAAGTACACACTGAGTATTCAGTTCCGTGTGTCGGAAGCAAGACTGCGGCGGTTTAAAGTTTTGGAGTGACATTTGGTTTGTGTTAAAAAAAAATCTCTTCGCTGCATCTTTGGTCGTCTTTTAATTTGCTATTTTTCAGGATCACACTAGTTTTTCTTCGGTATTATGCTTTTGACGGGATTTATTTGAGAAAAGTTGACAATCAAAAACGGCGTCTACTTGTGAGCGTTCGTATAACATGCGCACCAGAACGAATAGAGACCGAACGAGTCAAGTGACAGCCGTAGCCATGGCCTCAGTATCTCACATTTCCCGCCGCAGACTTCGAAATCTTTATGGAGTCGATAACAAGAATAAAACAGTACAAACAAATTGTGTGTGCTTCAATAATACCTGTTGATGACGTTGCCTTCGGGCAAGAAGAAGGAAATTGAAATTAGAATACAACCGTAAAATTTAAAGCTGTCCAAAATTGTATATGCACGGGAGTTATTGCAGAGATATGGATTAAGTATAGGCATCTTCTCGTTGCCTATTCTATTAGTTCTTTTTTTTTTCAGAAGTCCATATATTGGGTTTGCTTCTCTTGAAGTAAACAACATAAATTATTGTCACACAAATTGCTTAAATATTAGGTTTTGCAGACATCGGGTTTCAATTTTTCAGAAGAAAAGTGCTCTTGATGTGACCCTGTCGGTGACAATGAGTATAATCTTTTCTTTTAAGAAAGTTTGACTTAAGAAGGAAGTCTAACGCCATTTCCCCGCCCAATCTTATATTCGTGTTTTATAAACACATTAATTTTCGTTTAGTCAGAATTAGGGCTCACACATCCGCCATGATTATTCTGAACACACTAACAAAAAGAGGCATGGTCAACGGGCCGTTAATCAAAAAGATAATTGTTAACTGCTAACTTTAACCAAAATGCCTCTTAAGAAGTTTCTTTGGCGCGCCTCGTTTAGTCGCTTAAGACTTGGCACACGAGGACGGAAATAGCGGTTATTAGAGGTTCCTGTTTAAGGCAATCAACCCGTACCGTTCAACGTTTCGCCTGCACGAAAGCAGTGGTGGCGCTTTTTCTTCACCTATTTTCGAACGTGGCACGCTCTTGTCGGAAATATCGTCTGCAAAGCCAGACACCGATAAAAAAACGACAGATGCCGTGTTGTTATGCAAAGCGTGACTAGTGGCCATTAACTAACTTTTTTTTCACCCACTAGGCGGTGTTTGGCACCCTTAAGAAGACATTAACGACGGACTAGGTGGCACGCGAGCATGTTCTAATTTGAGTTCGGTAGGAGTCGAAGTTACACTCACTTGACTTTCATTATCACTGCTCCAAAGCAGTTTCAGCGCTTTTTTAGTTCTGACTTGATTTCGCGAGTGATGGAAGACCTGGCTGTCGTTGCTCCTGGTTTTGTAAAATTATACTTAATATTAATTAATTTGTCAATGCTGACGGTATTGACAGACGGTGTCAATGCTGACGGTTGGTTGGATAATTATATTTTCATAAACCCTTATTTCGTAGCAGGCACAATTAACTATCTGATAAATATTGCCTTCGATAACCTTTAACAAAGAGTGGCATCTTTAAAAAGGATTTGACCAGCCTAAGAGAAGAACGTGGTATTGGTGGTTAAGCATTAGCTACCTCTCAGTACCTTGTGAGCTAATCCTTAGTAGTGTAACATTCTCAATGTTGGTTCTCTCCTTACGAGGTATTTAAACAAATATACATCAACACGGATTGGGGGTGGAGTTATATGGTTTTATGGTCTGCACCAAAGTTACTAGGTGAGTAGCTACGAGGTGAGGGTAATTCTCTAGAGGTTTTTTTTCCTTGACATGTTCACATATGGCTTTTATAAAAGTACAACGATCGGGCCGTGAAACCGAAATATGTTTTCAACCAATTCGAAAAATATTAGCTGTAAAGACGAAAGGAAATGTGAAATTGCGTACGAAATTCATGGGTTATGCTGGTTCTGCAGTCTTTCGGAATACAAACGTTTCACGCAGAGTTTAAACGGTGCAGAAAGGCTTTTAGGCTACGATGCCCACGGTGGCGCCCAATATGGAGAGCGCAGCCGCCAGCATCCATCCATTCACGTAATCACCGCCGACAGCTCCGTCACCGCTGGTTCGAACACTCCACCGTCCCCGCACCATCCCTATGTCGGCATGGCGCCGACGGCGCTTGCGCCGTTACGGTGCGAGGAGCCGGTTGTGTGAATGTGGTGAAACAGATGACAAAAACTTCAGTAAGATCGCCTATGTTTTTCTTTTATTTTTGTTTATTTTCCTCTTGTGTATTTTTTTGTATTTTGTTTAAGCTTGTTACGTTCATTTTAAAGAAAAAGAGATGTACCATAGATCATCCTGGAAAAGCTGTGCTCAGGCTGATCCAGGGACGTGTCACCAATAAATGTTAGAACCATTGCTGCAACTTGACTGTGTAGTCATGCCTGGTCTCGTCTGATACACTGTTTTCAATACAAATGATATGAAATGATCGCCCAATGCAAAGGTAATGGCGCTACATTATGCTCGTAATATAACGTTTTGTTTCAACTACAATGTCCTAACTTTTTAAAGTTGCCTTACTTCTTTTCGCGCGGATCTGTACTTCGCACGTAGCTCTTGTTTTATTTCTGCGAGCATAATGTACACATTTTGTTCGCCTTGGTCTTCCTATTTTTCGCAAGTACGCTGAATCATAGAATGCTATAAAGTTGTCAATATTTCTCTAATACAAACATATACAAAAATTATTAAGCATAATCACAGTCGTTCCAGAGTCCCATAACGTTAGTTCAACAAAAATATAATTTAAGCTAAAGTAGTAATGAAGATGAAATGCAGTGCTCAATGTTCATAGCACATATGAAACTTTTTTTTTTTTTTTCAGATGACAAAAATCAACTGTTTGAAATGACAATAATTGCACGGCAGGCTACACAGGTAAATAAATCATATTATTTGTTCAATTTGGAAAAAATAAAAAAAATCGAAAATCTCTCACAAAGTATGTTTATGAGTAAACATATAAAGTAAAAATCTGTTAGGCGTTTTCAACAATACAAATAATTTTAGACCCCTTTTTTAAGAAATCAAAGTTTCTAACTTTTAGATAAATTACATAAGCGGACAGCTCCACAAAGTCCTATAAAATAACAAAATAAATCCGGTTGTCTGACTCACTACTGTGTATACCATGCGCTATGAAAAACAAATTAATAGGAACTGAGGCACTTTAAACTAGAAATTAGATCGGGCTGGAATTTTAAGGCCTGACCTGACACGGCCCGACTAATCCCTGACGCGATCCCGGCCCGTGTCCGGCTATGGTTTGTGAACGTCGGCCCGAGCCCGACTCGACCAAAACGTATTTCGGCCCCAGGTCGGTTTGAGCCGGACTGTTATTTTCAACACAAGACCAAGGAACTGTTTATTGGGGATTGGACCCGGTAGCCTTTCTTTGTGAACCTGGCGCTGAACCAGATGAAAAGTGAGCAATGTTGACAGCAAGGTGATAGCGGTCTGTGACGATCGCGCCGCACAAACGGGAAAACACCCAACTTATTTTGCGGGAGTACCACTGCCTTATCCACTAGGGGCGCAAAGGGTACTCACACTCGGCCAACGTATATTTTTAGATATAAACTTTACTTTCCATTTACACTGCACAATTCAAGGGAAACCTAGTTTTTTTGTTCTTTTTTTAGAATGAATCATGTTTGATTAAAAATACCATAATGCAGCAAATGAAAAAAAAGGACTGCGTTTTTGTTTGATAGCACCAACGCTTCAGCCAAATTCTGTGACCAGGTTTAAACCTTCAGCTATGCTGCCACGTACACTGTTTAATAATTGCTGGTATCCATCGAGTGACTGAGCCAACAAACAAGAGTATCTCGCTTTCAGGCGAGCGGCATAAGTGCAGATATTTAGCTCTGAAAGATGGAAAAAGAGGTGATAAGCACGAGCACAGAACTCCAAATGGTGTTTCTGTGTTCGGGTTTGATCTGTGCTTTATGTTTGTCGTTATGATCTATACAGGGATTTATAGGAAAGCTTCGGCCGGAATTATTTTAGTATATGTATTTATTACATATAGAAAATTCATTCTAGTAATTATGTTCTTCAAAAACATTTTGGCTACGTTTCAAGGGTGTGTTTGTTTGTCTTCCGGTACGTTTAATCCACATTTTTCACCATAGCGAACTCTAGTTGCTTTCAGGGTTGTGCATATTACATTTGACGTTGATGAACGTTTTTTTTTTCTGTTTCATTTTTATGTCTGTCTTGAACTGCTGTTCACAATGTTTCGGATAATACATGGGTTACCATCTGAAATTCAATGGTTAACAAGTTTATACAGAAAGCTAAAACGCATGATCGTTTTGTTTTCTAGTACAACCATAGGTCACATTGAAGCTAAAGGTCCTAGGCTGTTCCTGCTTATGGTTAGGATGACTAATAATTCCAGAACTTTGAAACTCCTACACTCAGTACATTTCGTTGAATCCCTAGAATAAAAAAAGCTTGAATATAAGCACAATATTTTGGAAGCAATGCCTTAGAGACTGCGGTCAATGAAACAAACCCTAAGGATGATGGTTTCCTTTCCTGAACCCTTCTTTAATCCACCCACATTATTTACACCCCCAGGATCACAAAACCTCACGGTTGTTACAGTAGAGCCTATACTTTTTTTATTTAAATAGTAATATATTAATTTTCGAGAAAAACATTGTTGTTGAAAGAAAGGGGTAAAAGTTGTCAGAAGCAGCTGAATTGGACCCAATGCCCCCGAAGTACAGCAAAACAGCACACACCAAAATTAAATATTATAAAATTACTACTAACGAATAAAGCAGATCGGTTAGCTTATACGATAGAAATGTACACTACTTACATGTGAAGGGAAAAAAAGACGTAACGTATTAAAAATTGCCACTGAAATTTTACAACTGTTATAAAAATGATAATATACTGTAAGATGCCAGTCGATACATCGCCAAATAAAACATTTCTCGCGCTGATCCGATTTCGAATGGCCCAAAGAGTATGTTTGTGGGATGACCGAAATTTGTTGAAACAAATTATTCTTTTCAAGGTTCCATCATTTGTATTTCATATGATTACTTTTTCGCTTTGTCAAATTAGCCAAAGTCTGAAGACGGCGGTTGGTGATCCGCTTTATACACCCAAATCACGAAATGGGTTCACATCGCGCTAATATAATACGGCGTGCGTCCATTCCCCAGGCTTCGGCACGAGCGAATACAGCCAGAGCGAGCAGGCACGTGACCCTCTAAGGCTTTTGCCTTTATCGCACCATGTTTGAGCGGGGAAACTAACTCGTAGGGTGTGTCGTGCGGCGTTTCTTAATGGCACTGTGCGCTCGGGGATGGACCGCAGGTGGGCGGGGGTGTGTGGCGGTCAGGCGTTGGGGAGGTGGGCCGTTGGCGGCTTCACGGCCCGCCAGACAAAAGGCGGCAGGCTCCAATGTCTTCTGTCGGCCTCTGGGGGGCCCGCATGCGATGCACGTTCGGGAGCTTGAGCCTGGAACCGCCGGTGTCGGAGACAGCGCGTTGAAGCGCGAAAATCATGATGCCAACTTCGCGGCCCCTTCGAAGCTTTATTCTGTATTTCCCAGGGAAGACGCGCATCTCTGGTCAAAAGTCACACAGCCGGGATATTTTTGTATGCACAGCCACATTCGGTTCCAGATGATCGAAGATATTTTTATTTTGGTGTGTATATGTTGCTACTTATGAAAAGGGACTATCACTGCGATCATAGATGTGTTTGATTAAACCACGAAGGTGCCAAATATTCGAAATATCTAATTTAATCGCATTTATTATATTCTCGAGAGCCTTATCTCGAGGGCATTACATAAGGAGGGGATAATATAACAATTACTACAAAAAAAGAAACAAATAACATAACAAAGCGCGTAAAAAAATGACAGAAATAAAAAAAAAACATATGTAGTATAATTTTATATGGCAAAAAACGAAAACACTGAGTTTCCAAAATATACAGAATCAGTAATTGAAATCATGGATTCTGGGAGTCTGCTCCAGTACACAATCGTGAGGTGAGGGAATGATCGGTTACATACGTTAGTGGAGCCGAATATGCGCTGAAAAGTGAAGGAGTACTTAATGCGACGAGGTGACCGGGCGTGCATTTGGAGAAAGAAACTTTCAAAATTATGATGAGTGTCATAACATGTATCAAGTAATCCATGACTTGCTACGTTGCGGCGTGCTGCAAGAGTGGGTAAATTTAGGCTTGTTTTCATGGAAGTGAGTCTACCTGTGTAATCATAATTAGATAAAACGTAGTTGGTTGCTAGGTCTTGAATTGCTTCAAGTTGAGTAGTTAAGCAATTTTTGTGAGAAATCCAGATTTCGTCATTGTATTCGAATGTTGGCCGAATAACGGTTTCATGAGCCAGTTTTCAATTTGTTTTGACGGCAGCGCCGGATGTAGCCAAGGTATTTTTAGTCATCCGAAGAAATGGCGCTAATGCATATAATACATGTTATATCAAAAGTTGGAATGACACCGGAATCATTGAATTCAATAAATATTTTGGTGATCTCATCTCCTAGATAACACTGCGGGAATAAAGGGACTACCTTTCCTGAAAATAAGACTAGTTTGCATTTATGTTCATTAAGGGACATCAACCGGTTGCCATACCATTGAGAGACGTTTACGTAGTATTCTTAAAGGAGGCCTTGGGTGTGTTGTGTAGTGATTTTGCGGTGCAGTACGCAGTCACCTGCAAGAATACGAATGTTCGAAGAAACTGTGTTTCTGAAGTTTACGTTATAGTATGTACGTCGTATAAAATATTTGTTTCGTACAGAATATAGGATTGGCAGAATTTTCACAGAGTGAGTATTCGATGGGCCGTCAACAATTAATTTATTGCCAATACGCGATTTGATGCGCAATCAAATACAAGAGGCACTGCGCTTCTTGCCAGCGCTGTCTTAATAGCAAAACGAATGTATAAGCACGATCTTGTTTCCACTCACGCTTTTTATGTCTAATGTATCTTAAACAACACACTCATGATGTGTGACAAATTAATGAGGATATTTTAATCTTATAGTATAACGTTCTTAAGACCTCGGTAACAAAAAACTTGTCATTAAAAAAAGACAAAAAAAAAAGACTGCCACCCCAGAAAAATGTTATCAGCATTAGGATAAATTTATCTTGGGCGTTCTTTATGCACAATAAAAAAAAAAACGAAAACAGATTCAAATATTCACTGCAAATATAAGTTCGATCTTACCTTAACCGGATTACAGAAAGAGGAAGAAAACCCTATACCTTATGACCAGTAGTTTAGCGGAGATTTTTTTTTTCAAAAAGTACTTAAAAGAGGGAGTTTGAGGAAAAAAGTAACTCTATTTGGGAACGAACTGCCAGTGACGGCGGACGTGAAGGATTGCTAAAAATACAGACTAATTAGCAAACCTATTAGATACAACTTAATAATGATATTTTTTATTAGCGAAGTTTAGTGGCCAGTACCAAGAACAAGTTTGTAGACGAAAACATAATGTCAAATTCGCTTTTAAATCGGAGAGAACATTCTTTTCGAAAGCCTGAAAACGCCAAGAATATTGCGCTTTCTTTCTGAAGGACTGAAAAACTCCGCATGATGTGCGTATATGCCGTGCTCCTCAGAGTTTTCTTTTTTTTTTTTTTGCGGTGCTTAGGAAACACTTTTTTCAATGTCAACGTTCTCGTGTGGCTATATCATATAACGACGTTGCGCCCGCCACATTATTTTAGTTATTTGATTGCTAGTGTCAGGTGTACCCTAGATAATTTTATGAAGTCGTACACTTTATGAATAATCATACAAGGTGTCGAAATAAAAAAAAAAAAAATTCTCGTCTTCATGGCTTGATTATGGGTTTATTCGTGCTTCATGCTCTTGCAGCGAACATTTTTTTGTTGTTTTAAAAATTAGTATAGTAATTGAGGTAGTTATTTTCTTAGAACGTTTCTGGACTCCAGGTGCATTAATGTCGTCATTAAAACGAGCAGCTGTTTTCAAACGTGTTCAGGAGAAAAAATCTCAACGGAAATAACACAGAGCCGTAGCCTCAAACCAGCACTTCTTAATTAGTCGCTATTGCTTTTAAACGACGCGCTTCTTGTTTATGTCATTATTAAGCAAATGGCAGCGCAATCGTTGTATCTCCTCAATTACCCAATGATCGAATTTAATCCCGACTACAGCGTTCGGTAACGTCCGTTGCCCACGCAGGTTCAGCAACACTTCAAGGTAAACATCGTTTCACTTACACTCCACTCATCATTATTTTTGTATATTCTGCGTTTCTTGCATCTCGTTACCTGTAATGAAATTTCGCAAGTAATTATTAACCCGCAAAAAAAAACGTTGTTTAGAGCGTTTTGCTTTGCCTTCGCACTTTCGCTTGTGCACTAATAGTTTCGCTTCAGCATTGGTGCTCTGATGATGTGCTTCTTCTCAGGTGAGCTTCAACGGAAACGTGTGTGCGCGCGGGAGACTGCGGGCCGGCTGGCGGATTTATTCATTTTGCTCGATGATCGTTTAATTAAAATCAATAGCGGCAGACTGAAATGCGCTCCACCAAGCGTTCCCGCTTTACTGTCGAGATGGAGCTTGGCCAGCAACACGTCTTTAATAGCACACATAGTTTTCGTTCCCGGCTGTTATAGCTCTCCTATTCAGTTTAACTGTAGTTAATCGGATTATTCGAAGGCGTATCCGGATATTGTGGCCAATGCAATATCGCAAAGTCATTATTCGGCAAAATATAATCACCGCAAAATTTCAAAGTACAAATATGCACAATAAGTTGTGGAATTGTTTCCATCTATTACCAAACAAAAATTGTCTTCTTCTCTAATACAGAAGCATTGGAGTTCCACGGTGCGGGTAAGAAACAGTGGAGGCTGAGTCCTAAATGTATGCAACTAAGCAATGCCATGTAGAAGTGCGACAGCAACTGAGAAAAACATCGCGCAGCAACTACTTAAGGTAAAAACAAATGTGCAGGCGCTGTCGCACGTAATGCACACGCCACATGACACAGATACAATACAAACAAGGCTAGGTCATTTAACAATAAATTATGTTTTTACTCCAGGCATTGTCTTTACTTTTCTACTGAACAGTATTTGTGGGGATATTCCAAACTTTCATTTATACTCTTAGAAAACCTCCTGCTATAGGGCCACACCACACATGATGCAGGGTGTCATCTTGTAACGAAAAAAAACTGCTGATAACACACTCTCGTAATGACGATGGCCTGTTTTGATATAAAGGGTATTACGAAGGAATTATACCTCAATGTTGTTGTTTTTTTTCAAACCCTTCCAACTTGTTTTCACACTCACTCTTATTTTCAGTGCATACAGTATACTACAATCGCAAATAATACAAACCGCGACAAGCTACATTCCAGTCAGTCAAAACATGCCACCCTTATAACATAAAATAATACGAAGGGCGGTATGATCAATACAGTCGAAGCATATAAACTCAACTCTAAGCCTCGGCCCTCTTACTGAGAATATATATTTCTTTTAATTTCGCCTCAAACGTAAGATGATTGTGAGTTCAGTAACAAACTTCAGAATTAAAAGCAGCGCAACAAGACGAGGACCAGACGAAGAAGTAACGCGGAGGTGCAGACCGCGTTGAATATTCTAAAGTATGAAATGCCTTTTAACGGTACCCCCAATCACAATATATTGTTCAACCGTCCGTCCGCTCGTCCGTGCATTTTTCGCTAAATCTAGCTGGGAAATTTACGTCACTGGACCTATACACAAAATGGGGATATTTACGTTACAGACAGATATATCACTTAAGCTTCTACGCTAGATATAGCGGATAAATTGACACGAATCAAGTTCGCCTGCTAAATTTATCAGCGGAAATCGACGTCACTTGCTTGTACAACAATTTAGTTTCTCTAATAAAGCTAGAGGATGAATATAAACCATATGCCACACCAATTCCTTCTCCTCATACCTTTCGCCTTCTTTCCCTTTCATTCTCCCTCCTTTCACTCTCCTACAGTGCCCCCTCGATATTTCGATCTGACTCTTTCCACCCTCCCTCTCCCTTCCTCCCTCCCCTCTCTTTCCTTCTGCCCCTCTCCCCATAACTTTCTCACCCTCCTACATTGTCCTCCCTCACATTTGCCTCCCTACCCTTCCCCACTCCTACGTCACGTGATACTCCAATTCAGTTTACCAAAACATTATAAAAATATACGTTATTCACCCCAGGAACGCCTCTTTAATGGCTTACAAAAAATTGACACGATCGCCCCTAACTACTGCATTTCATGCATTATAAAGCTGAAAACAAAGGTTGCTGCCAATTTTTTTTTAAGGGGTGATAATCTATCAGAGGAGATAAAAGCCTGGCACCAAGCCGCGAGCACCGAGCCAGAGAAGACAAGGGAGTGCACTGACCATTCGGACCCCTTCAACCAACTCACGTGTTCTCTTTGGGAATACTGTACACAATAACCTTTTTATTACACTACCCCTGACGATACCAATTGATACTCAGCACCCCACGTTAGCTAACCATGTTGTATGGTTAGCGGCAAGAAACCGATGGGACAGGACGGCAGAGCCAAGAGGATGCCTTCTCATGACTGCCCTTAACTTCATCCCCTCACCTCGTTAAACAAGATTTTAAACCGTTTTATTCATACAAAGCTCTTTGATCATAAATAAGAAGAAAGAAATTACGGAATGTTCCAAAATGGCAAATAAGTTGGAGTCTTTCCTAAGGAAGCCAGTACACGCTAGTTTGGTTTATTCCCTTTTTAGAACATTTAGAACACACAAGACTAGACGGAAAAACGTGTCGTCCAATCTGTTTCTAATCTCGGATTTTCGAAATGTTGAAAGCTCACAGCTCGCCTGTATCTCCTCCGTCACTTCTGACTTTTTAGTTCGAAATATCTTTTGCTTTTGTCGCATGTACTATCCAGCTGCGCTTGTTGCAGAATTAATGAACGTTAGGAAAACAACTACGGTTCTTCCTCGTGCCTCGGTGCATTTTTATTTTGTAAGCGGTTGTTTCTTAATTGATTTGTTATGACAGAATATTGCATGTGGCTCACATAAAGATTTCCGGTTGCTAGGTGTCATCAAAAATTCAACAGAGTACAGCGGTGCGTTGGCGTATCTTTGAAGAGGTCAGCAGATGCGTCGTGTAAAGGTGACGCACCGCTATTTTATAAATGCGGCGCTTTGCGGTGCACTGTACAGCCGCCTCTAGTCACAGTGACACTAGTTAATTAAGGTGGTTATAAATCCAAATTAAAACTGGCAACTGTTAAGTTTTGCAGCGCTCTTCCGACATAATTGCAATAAATGAGACGTTCGGAGTCGAATATTTTGCTTCGGAATCGCGCAGGATGTTGTCGTACCTATGAAAATATTATCGTAATTCCGAGAACTGGCATATTTAAGTCCCTCTGTTTTGAATTACATATTTTCGTAATAATAAAGAAAAACATATAAGTGCAAGCTGCGCTTACCTGTTTGTTTTTATCATTATTATTGAATTCGTCTAGATTTTAACAAGTGGTATTCGAAAACAACGGTAACTTCATTTTACAAACTCGGCAATACAAAAGGAGCGGTGCACGTTTTTTTTCTTCTTCTTGAAAACCGCATTATGTTTAGAAATATCTTGAAAGCCAATAAGACTTGTCTAGAAATCAAAACAGTCCTAGCGTTCAGCGTTCCTAAAGTCTCTGCAGTGCCGGTGTAATAACTTCGTTGCTGTAATCACTTGTGTATATGTTTAATCATGTTTTGGTTGTGTCAAGAACAGTAAATGGCAAAAGCGAGCTATTGTGTTGTAGTTGTAAAATTAAAAGTGAAAGCTTTTACATTTACAGCTACTAATTGTATAATTAAGTATGTTGCAAGTTTTTTATATTTTAACTGCCTGTATTAAATATTCATAATCTAAGAAATTTGCTTGTATAACAACAATGTCGTGTAGTTTTGAAGAATTATATATTTTCAGTTTGATACATTTCCAATTTTGTATTTGCAAACTTTTTTGCTACGAACGCGTGATCATAAATAAGAGACGTAAGGTTCAATGTTTGTTCAAAATATTTCAGTGAACAAAAATGCCAACACAACGTCGATTGAATAACAACTATCTACACTGTCTCAAAATTGCATGCATCAAGCACCGACAACAGCCTCTAGATGAGCTCCAACGAATTTGCTCACAAACAAAAACAACAAAACGTTCGCATGCAATTTATGTTAAGCATTGGGCATGACCGGAAATATGTGCAGGCCATGTTGACACTATCAGGAATTCAACGCTAAAACCAAACTTATTGTAGTAAAGACAAGAGACCAGAAGGTACCAAGGTAGCTACATCAGTCCCCATAACAACGACTAGAGCCAATTTTTTTTTCTTAATTGATATCTAACTTTGTATAACAACCCATGCGCATACGTAGTTAACAGTGACGCAGAATAGCCATAACCTCAGGGTTAAAATCTACTTAAAATGGTTTACCTTTCGTATACATTCATTTGTCTGTACATTCCGGATATCACTGCCGCAAAAGTGATGGAAGCAAACATTTCACTTCTACCACCAGTAATAGACTTTTGATGTGAAGTTTGTATTCATTGTTGACCAGGCACTTCCAAGAAAGCGAACTTGCGCAGCTTTTGACTCCTTGTAACGCTTGGCAGCGTTCATTCCTTGAGTATAAACCGAGATAGAGGTTAAAGAAATAAAAAATAAGTTTATGAGCATCTGCCATTGGAAAGAAAACGGTACACAGAAGGAATGAAGAGGTTCAGCGCTTTTGATCTCGCCGATTTGAGTCTCCATGAGTCGGGAGATTTTCTTACCGTTTACTTTAGGCGATGGGAGCAAGCGAGCTGCAACCCGACGGGCAGACTCTTGAACATCTTTCCAACGGACTGACTTTTTGGCTTCCTTTGCTCCACATCAGTGATCCCTGGGTCTTACGTTCGCTGTGAGTAAAAACTTAGAAGATGCGACCTAACAATAAATCCATCTGATTAGCGAAAAAGAAAATAGCACGGTAGAAGGTAATGAAAACAAACAAGAAAGCTAGAGGTTTGGCGGTTTCCTTCGAGGACTGCAATTTGGCCCATTGCCATCGAGAGGGGAAATTTGCTGTGACTGAATCTGTTTGCTGTTACAGCTTTTTCTTTTCATTTTTGTCTTGCGGGTATATGAGTGAATTAGTAGCGAGCTTTCAAAATTCTGTGACTGTATGAATCCTTTTCTTATGAGACCATCCATAGAAAATACATGGCCATAATTCGCTTGCGGTATAATGCGGACGAAAGTATATCTTAAATAACATATACGGTTTATAAGAGAGTTGGAAAGGGGGGGGGGGGGGGGTGCTTCATAAGCTTCAGAACGGGTATACTACACCTTTCCAAAAAACGTTCCTAGGCCGCCGCCATGTTGCTGATGCTGATGAGGCTGGTGCCACTCTCGCAGTCCTCTATCAGCTAGAAATTTACTGCCACTCTCTTGGACTGTGAAGACCCGCTCAGCGCGTTTCTCTACCTACGTTTTTGCGGTTTTGCATTCGACATTTTCTCGCCCCTCTTGAAAGTAATTACTTAATTTTTTTTTATGTGCTCTGCATACCCTTTTTGTGTTAAATTCCATTGTGAGAAATAAGACTGGTAAGTGCCTGCCATTCGAGCATTTCTGCTCGACATTCACGGGAAACGAAGGAGGTGAAGGACGTGAACGACCCTCGACGCGGTTTTGCAAACATTGTTCTCCCCCCCCCCCCCCCCCAGAGATAATCCGCGTAGACGGTAGAATCCTCAGTCATCTAAAAAAAATAGTTGTCCGGGTTGGGGTGGGAGACGGGTCAGTCGCGTTCTTTCCTTTGCCTTGGTACTGTCGTGAAAAAAGGAAGCTCTTCCCAAAACGTGCCCCAAATCGATGTCATCTTAGATTTCGTCCGATCGTCAAGATGTGACTGTTGTCGACTGTGACTGTGGTCTTTGAGATCTTTCTCAAATAAAATCTTTTCAGATAACGCTGCATCGTGTAGTACGTACAATATATTGTTCGAAGGTTTTCATTTTCTAAATTGTATGTCCGTGTCCTGTCCATCCGTAAACACGTTATTTATGAGCGTGAAAAATGCATGCCTTTCGGCTCACTTTTGTTGTAATTTATTTCTGACAGTTAAGCGCTTTGTCGTTTGACATGCGGCGAATCGCGCGGCGCCGTCAAAACTTATCGTAAAAAACAAAAAACAGAAAAAATGAAAGCCGTTTACAACTCCCTGTAACGCCGAATTAGAGCGCAGCTCTTGAGGAGGAGGGGAAGGCAGGGGGGGGGGTCACATGACCAGGGGGATCACGTGGCCTGGGGGTCACGTGGCTGGGGGTCACGTGACCTCGAAGGGGGGGGGAGGGGTGGAAAAAATTTTCCGCTAAAAATTTTTCCGCTAATGTTAGCGGGGAAACTTTTCCGCTAGATTTAGCGGGGAAACTTTTCCGCTAGATTTAGCGGGGAAAATTTCCGCTTGATTTAGCGGGGAAACTTTTCCGCTAAATTTAGCAGGAAAAATGTTCCGCTAGATCTAGCGGCAAAAATTTTCCGCCAGATTTAGCGTGAAAATTTTTCCGCTAAATTGAGCAGGGAAAATTTTCCGCTAAATTTAGCGCGGAAATTTACCCATCATGCACCGCGCGGTTACGCCGACGGCGACGGCGACGCCGCTCAAGCCGAAAACGGGCGCCTAAGAGCTGCGCTCTACAGGGTGATACAAGGAGACGCCAGGCTCTTTAAATCGACCGGAAAATTCGGTTTCTTAACCTATCGCGCTACGACTTTGTGCAGCGTTGCCCACAGATGGTGCATTTTTTTGTAAAATTTACAAAGACCGAACTTACCTGAGGAAAAAGTAAAGAAAGAAAAAGGCTTAGCTCCTATGGAAACGCAGCAACGCCACCGGTCTGCAAACAACACGGCGCCGTTTCGTACGGGAGACAAGAGATGGCGCAACGAACGCCGCCAACGAACGAGCATACGGCGCCTAGAGCCGGCGTCTTTTCTTTAGCAGACGATCTTTTCGACTCAAAAGCGGCGCGCGTTCCGCAGGGGGCGACAGTCGCAGAAACAAAAACAACTGATGTGAAAAAAGCTCGCGCCGCTTTTGATTCGAAAAGATCGTCTGCTAAAGAAAAGACGCCGGCCCCCGGCGTCGTATGCTCGTTCATTGGCGGCAGTTGGCGTCGCGACCGCTTGCGCAATCTCTTGTCTCCCGTGCGAAACGGCGCCGTGTTTTTTGAAGACCGATGGCGTCGCTGCGTTTCCATAGGAGCTAAGCCTTTTTCTTTCTTTATTTTTTCCTCAGGTAAGTTCGCTCTTTGCAAATTTTACAAAACAAAATGCACCATCTGTGGGCAACGCTGCACGAAGTCGTAGCGCGATAGGTTAAGAAACCGAATTTTCCGGTCGATTTAAAGAGCCTGGCGTCTCCTTGTATCACCCTGTAAAACACAAGAAGTATACATTCCAGTCCGATTCGTTCTGTCGCGCACGTACCCAACAAAAATAGTTTATAGGTTTTTATTGCTTTTTTTTCAAATGGGGTACAATGCTTTCTCAGTGACCTCGGGAAAATACATGCACCATGAAACACAAAATACAGCGAGAAAAGACTAGAATTCAGCCGCCAGCAGTGTTTGAAACTGCGCCTACGCAGGCTGCGCCTATCGAAATTACAGTCCACTAGGTTGGGGTTAGGAGGGACGTCGGTGAGAGTCTAGCCCCAAACCCAGCGACTGGGCTCGAAAGCGGTTTGCTGCCCCCTGGGGTCGAGTGTTTCTTGGAAAGGTGTATAAAAGACAAGTAAAACAGAGTGAGAGCTAAAGAGGAAGAAAGTAATTTTTTTTCGCCTCGAGTTACTATTAATGTCCTACTTCACGTGTTGTGCCACACCCAGTCGGATGTCTAGTGAATGTGGAGTTTATGCGGTGGTATTGGATTGCTTTAAATATTTGTTACACTTCGAGAAAACGAACAGCCGCTTCAATTCTTCAGCTGAGCCTTTACGATATATATATGTACATACATAATGTTTCGGCGTCTTCCCTATTTTAAATATTCATTGAACTTAATGTTCTTTGTAATATAGAATGCACAATGTAGATTAACGACAAGATGATGTTGATCTGAAGCTAAAAGCCTACATATTGTTTTAGATTATATTTAGCCACTGAAAACATTCAACATTGAATTATCTTTAAAAGTGTTATCAACACGACACATTCTTAGCCGGCGGCAGAAGTGAAAATAGGAAATGCATAGAGTCTGTCACAACATTCTAACTTTTATGCTCTTACTTTTCAGTTAACTAATCGCATTACTCTACATGTCGTGGTCACCAATAATATGACTAAACTCGTGACTGATTATCCGACGACAAACATGCGAACTTGAACGTAGTAACTTCGGAAGGCACATGACAAGACGGGAACTTGAGATTATCCAGGGCTATTAACCAACACCACTCAGACAGAAGGCCTGCGGATGGTGTCCTCTCCCTCTATGAAACGTCATCATAGTTGGATGGCGCTAACTCGGCTATTGGGCCCAAGCCCGAACTTTAACGCGCTGACTGGACAAAAGCTTATCGTAATTTTTTTTAGTCAGCATTACAGTGGCGTTGTATGCCCTGGTCTCGTAGTCGCAGCGACGAAGACCAAACGTTTTCACATTATCTACAAAGACTTTACGTGAGTGTGTCGTCTAACTCTAGAAAAGACTATGTCATGAGAGTCGGCGTCTCTTCTCCAGGTATGTTCTTCAGTTAGGAAAAGTTTCTATACCGATATTGTAGCAAGCAACGGCAAATAACAAAGCAATACCCTTTCTGTAGAACTGAGTGTCTAAAAAATAGCTTTTTCACGCGAACAATCAATGACTGGAATAGTTTGCCTGAGAGTGTTACAAATGCAGCCACAGTGTCATCATTTACAGCAATAATAGAACAACTTTAATCGCGGTGACTGCGGAAGGTATATTAGGTTATTATTGTTGAGGGTTATTTGTTTCTCTTTTTTCTTTTATTTTATCCCTCATGGCCGTTTTTGTTTCTTGTTGTCTTTTTTTTTTTTGTGTACGCGATTGGTACCGTTTACTTGAAAGTTGATAGTGTCAAGCGAATTGATGCCACTCTTTGCTACCATGATTGAACACTTTTTCTTTTCTCGATCGCCGAGGATTTGTCATGTATGCTTGCTGTGTGCTAGGTTATCGTGCTTTTTTGTGTGTCTAAGACCGCCCCTGCTTTGGCTGCCAACAGGCGGCTGGCAGTACGTCCAAATAAATAAATAAATACATTGCACTTTGATTTCAGACAATCCAGAGGCGTTATATAAATAATGCATGACCGAAAGAAAGTGCACAATCAAAACATAAATGGAAAGGGCTACTAATACGGAAAGTCACGTAATTTTCTATAGATAAAAATAATTGCAAATTAAAAAAAAAATAAACAGTCTGCTATTGAGACCACGAGTGTGCGAACAAGTTTCAATGGATACAAATCTGGGAAAAAATATTTAAAAAGAGGTGCTACAATATGTTAGACGTAGCAGAGCGCATTGGAAGAAATAAAGTTCACACAGAAAAAATGAAAACGCCAAAATAGACGAGTGCAGACACAGTTTTTTCAACGAGCAAAGACAGGTTTTTATGATACCCTATCGGACAACGAAAACGATATTGGTCACAAACAAAATAAAAGAAAACGAAAATACTATAGAAAGGTACTAAAAAAAGATAAAATAACGATAGCGTAATTTAACTCCCTGAAAAAGTAGAAAATTGATGGCGTTTTCTTGGATATCTTTGGCGGTAGGAAGTTCATTTAATTTGACAATAACGAAAACGATGGTTGTTATATTGTCAGCCACTCTAAGTTATTATATGCAGAATGGTACTGAAACGATATCCTAGACAGTGATTAATAAGAATAATGGACATTAAGAACCAAACACAGAGGACTTATTTTTTTACGAAATTATAATTGGGCTATACAACAAATGTGCTGTGGACGACAGAAAAAAGAACGCGCCGGAAACATTTAAAATTCGAGTGTAAACGTTATTTCTTGTTTGCTTTCACTGGCCGTAATTTGCACGCACTGATCAGTGCCCGTATCTTCGCTGCTTGGCCGCCACATAGTCGCTGGCCGGGTGTCTCTTAAGTTAACTTTAATTGCGAAACTTTCAATATATCTTTCGAGAAACAAACAAAAATGGGGCTTTACGTCGCAACTCAACTAAGGCCATAAGCGACGCATCAGGGACTCAATAAATGAGCCATGTTGCACGCCAGAGGAACGCATAACTTGGCACCAGCTTGGCAAGCCTGTGTTTGCCAAATACGTCTTTGCTCCAAGGCGTTAGGTAGTACCAGAGTACTCTTTTTCGGTGTGCATGTGGCTTTTGTCTTGCCACATAACTGAAAGTGCCAGACATGAGTCAAAGATGCCAGGTATAGATAGATAGATAGATAGATAGATAGATAGATAGATAGATAGATAGATAGA
The DNA here is from genome assembly GCA_013358835.2 of Ixodes persulcatus. Classification (NCBI taxonomy): domain Eukaryota; kingdom Metazoa; phylum Arthropoda; class Arachnida; order Ixodida; family Ixodidae; genus Ixodes; species Ixodes persulcatus. The sequence continues at coordinate 55,783 of JABSTQ010008876.1, forward strand.
TAGATAGATAGATAGATAGATAGATAGATAGATAGATAGATAGATAGATAGATAGATAGATAGGGTTTATTTGCGTGCCGGCAAACAGCCAAGTGACCTGAGCAGCAGTACACTGTCCTGTACAGAGACACATAAAAGTATGGCATAAAAACACAATCAGGCGAAAATGTCTGTTTCACCAAAAAAGGCATCGTGAGTCTGTTGCAGACGCGTCATTGGGCAAGTGGCCCGCACATCAGGATAAAACGTATCTCTGCACTTTGATGCCCTCCCTGACGGTACCCGGAACCTCAGCGACATCAGCAGCTGGGCACAATCAAGAGAACCATGCACAATTTGACGCAGGAAATGCATGTCTTTTGCAATTCGTCTATCGTGCAGAGGCACTAGACCGAGGTCAGTGAGCAGGGAATGATAATTGTAGAAACGGCGGGGGCCAATATATCGGTCGTATAAAATTTTTATAAACTTACGCTGCACGTTTTCAATAAGATTACTATGTAACATCGTTACAGAGTTCCAAACCACAGACGCGAACTCGAGGCGTGATCTAACCAAAGAACGAAACAATAGCAGTGAAGCTTAAATCTGGTACTAGTTCCTCATTTTAGGCCTAAATCTGCCACATGAAATCAGAATTAGAAGTGAAGCTTGTGGGCACCCTGGTGGCTCCACAGCCCAGTTGCCCGACTGCGAGGCAAAGGTGCCGAACTTTTCCCGCGTGGCGGCGACGTCACGCCAGCCACGCGCACATCGCGTGCGCCGCCTTGATAAGGCAGATCAGAGGCGGCGCACGGGGAGTCGCTGCCTGGACTCAGGTGCCGCTGGTAACCATGGTAATCGTCTCGTCCATGTCCCATTAATTGTAGTTTCTTGTTGTTGAAACCGTCGGCTCCGTGTTATTCCTTCGGGTCGGGTATGCAGCAAGGCAAACCGACCACAATGGCGCCCAACGTGGGGCTCAGTTGAGGGTGGGGCCCGACGTTATCATCGCACCCCTTCCAGAAAGTTGAAAATAACGGATCTGGGGTGGGCACACAATCTTCTCCCCCCTCTCTTGAAAAGGGGGCAGATCCATGGAAGTAGAAAACTACCCCCAAAATGCGAGAGAGGCGAAGCCGAAGAGAAAAAAAAAATGGTTCCTCTCTCTTTCGTGTCACCGACGTCGCAGGTTATACCGCCGCATTGGTGGAGACGAGGGGGTTTCCGGAACGGGACTGCCGTCAGTGTCGTTCCGGTCCTGCGAGGAATCTTCGTCTTCTGCTTGAAAAAATCGTTTAAGGTCGGTTACATGAACAGGTCCGGTTTCCTCACTAGACTCACAGTGAACTAGTTTGTAAGTGAGCGGCGAGCACTTTTCATGCACGCGAAACGGACCTTCACACCTGTTGGCGAGGGAGGCTGCGAAGCCTCGAGCGGCGTCACTCAGTGGGTGAGTACGCCGGAGTACAAAATCTCCCACCTCGAACTGCAAGTCACGTCGCTCCTTGTTGTACTGTTCTGCCTGCTGTACTCTGGCGACGTCGAGATTCTCCCGGGCCTCTCGAAGGTTATCGGAGAAGCGCTTTCGCAGGTCCTCTGCGAACTTCACGTAGGGGCGAAGCCTTCCCCTAGACTCTGTAGAAAGGAGACTGTTAAAAAGCGGGAACGCGAGCTCCTTGCCAAAATTCAATTGGGCATTAGTGAGACCCGTTGACCGATTAGTGGTCGTACGGGTTGCGAATGCCAGCTCGGGCAGTTTCGCGTCCCAGTCCTTGTGGCGCTCTGTGTAGGCCACTAACATCATCTTAAGGTTCCGATTTACCCTTTCCGTGATGTTTGCTTGCGGGTGGTATGGGGAAGTTCTTTTGTGCTTAATTCCCAGCACTGCGCATGCGTCGACGAACACCTTACTTGTTAGATAGGAGGCATTGTCGCTTACAAGCTGTGCAGGAAAGCCAAACCTAGCAAATATTTCGAGTAGACACTCCCAGATTTTTTGCGAATCTAGCTTCCGCAAAGGGAATAACTCAACCCACTTCGCGAAGTGATCGGTTACCACGAACAAGTATTGATTGCCGCGGGTACTACGTGGGATGGGCCCCATGAGGTCACAGCAACATATCTGCCAAGGGCTCTGGCTCACGATCGGTTGCATGAGACCGGGGGGCTGACCACCACGTGGTTTTGCCGTCTGGCACACCGAGCAGCTACTAGCGTATTGGAGCACATCCTGCCTCATGCCTGGCCAGGTAGCGATTTGGGATAACGTTTCATAAGTTTTGCTTCCACTGCTGTGTCCTGCCAAGGCAGAGTCATGCATGTATCGGATGAAAAGCTTACGTAGCTTGCGGGGTATCACGGTCCGGAACGCCGAGAAATCCGGATCGTCGTCGGCCTGGGGGATGTAGCGTAGCAGAAGGCCGTCGTCGCTCATCAAGTAGGAGTCGAACTCCTCGTCACTTGGGCGGTCGACTGGACCTCTTGCTGCCAGCCAGGCGGACACGCGTTGGCAGAGCCCGTCATCCAGCTGCGCCTTACGAAGCTCCTCGCGGCTCACCAATGTACCCCACCGTGAATCTGAGGATCCTCGTGCCGTGGCCGCGATGGTCACCAAGCCATGGCTATCCTGCGAGTGTTCCTCGGGGAGTGGAGCACGAGAGAGCGCATCAGCAACTTTGTTGGTTGACCCCGGGCGGTACACTATGAAGTAGTCGTACTGTTGTAGCGTAAGCGCCCAACGAGCAAGACGTCCAGCTGGATTCTTAAGTCCCCTTAGCCTTGATAGCGCTAAGTGATCAGATTGAATCTGGAACGTTGCGCCATCTAGGTACATATCGAAGCGCTTCAAAGCATGAATAATGGCGAGACATTCACGTTCTGCGTCACTGTAGTTGCGCTCGGCTGGAGTTAGCGTGTTTCCCGTGAAAGCAACTGCCCGAAGCACACCGCCATACTCCTGCAGCAAGTCAGCACCCAGGCCACAGTCGCTTGCATCTGTCTGCAGAACAAACGGCTTGTTCAAGTCTGGGGACAGATGCAAGCGCCCACAACGTCTCCGTCATCAACATGCCGGACGAAGCTTGAGGGGGGGGGGGGGGGGGGGAGTGTGGGCACCCTGGCGGCTCCACAGCCCAAGTTGCCCGACTGCGAGGCAAAGGTGCCGAACTCTTCCCGCGTGGCGGCGACGTCACGCCAGCCACGCGCACATCGCGTGCGCCGCCTTGATAAGGCAGATCAGAGGCGGCGCACGGGGAGTCGCTGCCTGGACTCAGGTGCCGCTGGTAACCATGTTAATCGTCTCGTCCATGTCCCATTAAATGTAGTTTCTTGTTGTTGAAACCGCCGGCTCCAGTGTTATTCCTTCGGGTCGGGTATGCAGCAAGGCAAACCGACCACAAGCTTAACTCTGGTGCTTGTTTGAGAATTTGGGCCCTAAAAATTCCAAATGACAGTCAATCTACCAGCAGTGAAGCCTAACTTTGCCGCGTGTTTAGCAAATTAGGGCCAAGGTACCAAACTTCTGGCCAAAAAAGGGCAAGTTCTACTCTATCTTGGATTCTTCAGGCTTTGAAGGCCGTAAAAATCACCCAGAAAGACAAACTTTTGACCCATAAAAACTGTGATACCTGGGATGGAAAACAAAATCCGTAGATTTTTTATGTTTTTGGCAATAAATGGTTTGATGGTTCGGCGGTTTTTTCGGAGGGTGGGTAAGCATAGTGCCTTTCAATAGAACCTCGTATTTCTCGACATACGTCCCCGCCTTGGTGAATGTAGATGCGGAGTTTCAGGAAGCTGGGAACTTTGCCGGGGAACGAAGCGAGGTGTCACGGACGAGTTGGGTTGGGGACCAAATAACAGCACGAGAACTAAGCATGACAATCGGGAGTATCTCAGCCTTAGTTCTTGGTGGGTCATAACTGAAGTATTCATTACTTTGCGATCCTTCGTTTTTTTTTTTTATTTCTACCATTCTTACTTATTGATGAGTATATTTCGGGCTGGTTTGTAATGCTCTATCAATTTAAAAACAAAACAAAATGTTTTACAATGAAAATGTTTTTATAATTTGCTTCTATTAATAAAGAGAGGTTTGATATTTCTCACATGAATACAAAAATATCTGAATTTTGTGTCACAAGCACAAACAAGAGCGTCAGCAATGCTATAGCATTCACTGCATGAATGCAACTCACTTGCTCTGGGGACCTATAGTGAAATATCGCAGATATTTTTGCTTTTTAGTTTATGGCATTTTAAATGGATTGTTGTTGTTGTTGTAGAGTGTTGTTACACAACAAAATGCGGGGGCAGGCACGCTACTGTTGTTTGCGATCCGATGTACAAAGCAAAACAAAATCGTATGGTTACGTCAAGTACAGCGAACCACCCAGCGGGCTCTGCATACACGTCTACGAACCGAAGCAAGATAGGTTTCGGCACCAATGTTTCATATAGACAGAAGACATCGAGACGATTGAGGCAGCGGTGAGCGTTGTACATATCTTCTCAGTAAACGCGATTTTCCATTTTTTACACCGTGGACATCGTTCCTCTATCTATATGAAACATTGAATGGAATACGGCAATAGTGCGACAATAATTAAAGAAAGAATTATTGGTGGATACTTAGCGAATGCGTTAACATGACTCTAGGGAAACGCCACACACGTCCCCATTTGGGAAACGCTAGCGCTGATCGCTTCACTCGTCTGTTCTGGTTTTCTCCTTTGCTTCCTTAATTTCTTGCTGCCTTTTTTTTTACTTCATTACCGGGTCAGTGTCAGCGTTTCCCAAAGGGGTACATGTTTGACGTTTCCAAAGGGCATTCTAACGCATTTCCTAAAAAATTCACCAAAGGATCTTCCTTTGATTTTTTTGCCGCCTACTCGGACCAGCGCTGGCACTTGCTTCACACTCCGTTTAGTAGCACAAACCAAGGCATACGCGCTCCGCACATCTGCAAGTTCAGACTCACCCCAGCATCCGCGCGCATTGGCTACAGCCCCGTGACGCCGCCTCCCTCTCGCCTTTGTCTTTACTTCTGTCCTCCTCTTTACGTGACGTACTTCATTTTGCACTGTTTTGTCCCCTGACTTACGCCGTTAGCTTTTCCCTGTCATGTGGGTACTAATGCTAAAGCATCATTAACTTCGGCAATGTGGACAAGCAGACGCTGCCAAGCGCACAAAGCTGTAGGAGATTCATGTTGCGTACATAGCCACGAAACTTGCTTAAAGGTGATAAGGGCAGTTTTGCTGACTGATATGTGGGTGTCACCAAAGTTAAGTTCTCTCCGATTAAGGTGTAGCCTTTCCCAGATACCAGAGACTAAGATGCTACTGGGAACGTAAAGAGCAGCTGCATCGGTGTGACAGAAATGACTAGGCATCCTGGACTACCGGAAACAAAATTTTCAACTTATAGGACCTTAATACAACTATAAGCAAATAGAATTGTTGTCGATTAGTCCTCCACCGAAATGAAGAATGAATACTATAATACTTCTTTGTGTTCATGTCGGATTAAAGAAAAAGCCATAAAATCCATTTCTATGTAGGTGCAATACAGTAAGCAACATTATTTTTGCTAGTTACTTAAATTACGAGCGTTGGCGGCGTTGACTGACTAGAAGGACCGGTCTTGGCCTTACGGCGTAGGAAGTTATGGTGTTATATATGTAATCGTGACATCAAGCCACTGATAATTGCTTTGTGACCCGGACTTTGTCGGTTGGTATGAGTCCAAAACCTTAGATTATTGATGGCCATTTTTTTCGGCTGTGGAGCGTTTTGATGGCGCACGCGCAATTGTTCTATAGCAGAATACACTATTTAGAATGAACAGAGGGCGTGGCTTACCCCAAGAATATCAACATACCATGACGCCGTTCAAGCCGGTGCTCAACACAACTTTGCGATCAATGGCGCTGATACATTATACGTGCAGAGATTTCCCTGATGATAATGACATGTCTTGCGCTACTAAAACGTGTACAAAAACCTTGTGTTTACCCTGTTAAGTTATATGTTTGCTTTCAAGTTTCTTGTATGTTCAACGCATTCCACAATAATTCGTTATAATATGGTATATTGAGCTATCTCCTTGATTGCTGTAGTGATTCACATGAATTTATGTGTTTTTATACAATCCCTGAGTAACAAATGAAAACAGATTGTTAGTTACAATTTGAGATTGTTGTTTGATAGAGTTGTTTTGTAATTTATGGATTTTGTCTCACTACTCTGTACAGTCTCCATCAAGATAAAAAAAACTACTCCGAGCGCGTGATAAAAACAGCGGCTTACAGGGAGGACAGAAAAAGGGGGGGGGGGGATGCTGCTTGCACTTTGGGGTATTTGATTGCGTTCTGAGGGAGAGAAAGGTGAGGGTGCTCCCATTTGGTTCACCGACGTTATCGCGTTTTTTTTATCCCATAATGATATACGTCTCTCTGTCGATACCCATTGTACACCGCGCCTTCCTCCGTCTCTGTTATAGTCACGTGTTGCAACCGGGCCTTTTATACACTTGGACAGTGTACATCGTTTGAAGCTACTAACTAGCATAGATTGCCTTTGGCTCATTTATAGTTGTTTTATAAAAAGAACGAACATTTATCATAATGCAATAAGCAGCTTCCGACCACACAATGCCACATAAAGTAGGACTGAGCTGTAAGCAACGAATTTCAAAGCTAGCAGTTCCAACCGAAGAAATTAAATAAAATCCTAAAACAACGCAGGTCCACTCCAATGAAAATGCATTTTCGTTATCACAGAAATTTTATGCAATTTAAAAATATATTTAATCCACTATATGTCCAGTTGAAATTTTTTCCGCCTTGGCCACTTCAACAGTCGATAACTTGAAAAACAAATCCCACGAACTCGCCGTTTGCGTCTCCTTTTAATATAAGAATCGCCAGACAACATGTATGTTTTTGACAAAAATAAAAAAAAATTCGACCCAAAATTCGTGCCTGAGTTGTTATGAAATCACCCATATATTTTTTATTTACTCTCCACGGCAACCTGTCCGACCCCCTTCATATTTTTTGTCGGCTTTTATATTGGTAAAGATGCAAGATAAAAATATAAATCATGCCCGTGCTTTGTTTGCTATGAGTTAGTGAAAATTTCCAAATATAAGAGAGTAAAATTGTTATTGAAGCGAAGAGCCAATCATTCGTTTTAATTAAAACACTTCCAGTAACTGCAGATTGTCAGAGTGAGCTTTGTTATAGTTTATTTTATATCTGATACTCAAAGCGGGAATTTCTTCAAACCTCGTCGCGTGGCAGTCACTATTATGTGTTTTTTCTCCTACTTAAAAATTCTACGCCGAAAAAAAAAAAACAAAAAAAAACATCCTCTCAAAATTGCGGCGGACTTTCTTTGCCGAAACTTTGTCAGTACACAATTCTCGCTGCGGCACTTTTCAACATCCCAACATCTCCAGAGCGTAGGTGCTGTCATAGCTGGCACGCTCACCGAGAAAAAATCATGACATTTTAAAATACCCGAATACAGAATTTCATTCTGCAGACATCGTTTTTATGGTGTTTTTTCCGCAGCCTCTGTGCACGCATTGCCTAGGACACCAAAGTTTGGCTCTTAAAAAAAAGCCTCAAAAAGCAACAGCATCGCAGCAGGAAATATGGAAAGCTGCGTTCCATAGATTCTGACATGCCTCAAACTGGTTGCTAGAACTGAGAATTCGTGCTGCGCCGTTCCGCGAACAAATATTTCTGGCGTAGGGTGGTCCAGAGTTTCAGTCCCCCTTTCTTCCGTTTCTTACCATACGGGCGCCTATTTGTTCATGTACATATTTCTGCAACTTTAGCGGTTTTTGATATTGTCAAATCATACTGCTTTTGACGCTTCGAATGAAGGCACAAGTATGATTTATTTAATTTTACTTTATATCTCCTTCTAGTTCCGTGATTTGGCGGAAATTTTGACGATTAGTGTACTTTTCAAGGCGCTAGACATTTTTTATGTAAACGTCGTATTTGTTGTTCTTCAAATGATAATTTTTGGCGGTTTCTGACCTTTATTTAGGACTGAATGAATGAACCCAGACAGCACACCAATGTTGGTCCGACGTCGGCCTAATATTGGCTAACACCGGCCTCAATATTGGAAGCGCTACCTCATCCAACGTTGGCCCAGTCATTGGTGCCATTGTTGGGCCACTGTTCAGCCATCATTCCAGCCAATGTCGGCCCCATCGTTGGTACCAATGTTGGGCCATTGCTAAACCATGGTTCCAGGCAATGGTGGTACCACATTGGAAAAGACCGGCGTAAAATTGGACAATACTGGAAGTGCGACCCGATCCAATGTTGGCCGTCATTGGTGCTGATTTTTGGCCATCGTTGCACTCGCCCAGCAGTTTGCAAGTGCACTCGCCAAGTTGTTTGCAAAAAGGAAGGTACACAGACACAAGGGATATTTTTGAAATCTCCTAAAAGTTTATTACACACAGCATATTCTGTAGACAAGTACAAACTAAGCAATTTGTAATATGTGACGAAGTACTACTCAGCTGTTATAGTACACCTGAGAAGCTTGCAAAGCAAACAACAACCGGGGTAATGGTTGGGTAGTGTCCAGTCTCCCGACAGCTGGCAGAATTTTTTCCCCGAAATTTAACCGGTAGTCGCCCCTCATTGGCGGTGCAATCAGTTCATCGAGCGACATTTCATCGACAGATCGTTTCACCAACACGCAATGTTTAAAAAAAAAAAACTCAGAATAGCATTTTTGTTTTCAAATAATTATTGCAGACTTAGCATAAAGCGGCGGGAAAGGGTGGGCTGGTTCAGTGAGCACGCGCCTCAGGAATACACGCGCTTTCAAATGCCCCTACAGCGTGAAATTCGTGTAACGAATGTCAAGGAAACGTTGCGCCTCAGGAATACACGCCCGACAATATGCCCCTACAGCGTGCAATTCGCATAACAAATGTCGATGAAACGTGAATGTCGACGCAACGCGTATTCACGAAAAGGTGGCCACGAAACGTGTTTTCGCGAAACGCAGGGTGAATAAGGAAGTCAGTATTCTACCTGCAGTTGTGACAATATTTCAGACAGATAATGGCGACTGGCGGTAAGGTTTCGGGAAAATTATTCTCCTGGCTGCCAGGAGATAGGCACTACCTAATTCTAGAGGTTATCCGGAAGAGTACGCGTAGAAGAACGGACAATGATCACCAAGTAGGTTGCAGCGCACTTACGTTGAAAATACCGGACTTGAAAGATGTAATCCGAGGTAGATGTCGACACGGGCACTGCAGACCAACCACACAAACACAAAAACTTGAAGGAAGTGATCCGTGAAGATTCAACACGATGTAGCACACGCTGCCGTTTGCCGAACCGAACACTAAACGATTGACAAGAATGTCTTGCACATCCTTGAAGAAATCGATACGGGTAGGACTTTTCGAACGAAATACCATTTACCACAGAAGCGAAATCCACAGCAGGCCCGCAGGGCGCATCGCACGCGATACTAGGTCCGGTCTTCGCAGGCATTCCGGGTTTGTAAACCGCTAATGCATCATCCGTCAAACCACGTGATCACGCTTCTGCCGTTTCCCGTGCACAGAGAGCGGATTCAAGCGATGAAAAGTATACGGGTCATTGGTCCGGCGAGTACGCACCGTCTATCACGGCTTCAGCTTAGGGAGAGGGAGAAAGAAAGAAAAGGAGTAGAAAGAACGCAGCCCAGAACGGGGGGTGCGCTTACAAAGGCTAATCTTCAGGCCCATCTCAACAATGAACCCAACCAGAGGATTTGTCACTTGTACGCAAGGTTGATAGTGCAGTGGATGTTATGCGTGGCCTTGGGCTTTTAGTCAGGTTCCGTGCTCTTCCGTTATCACCAGCTTTGAGACTGTAGTCACGTGACCTTAACCGGAGACACGATTGGCCTAAAACACGCATAGCGTCTACCCTGCTGCCAATACCGATTGAACAGGACAGCTCTTTGAAGGCTAGCTTTTGAATTTCTAAAGAAGCTGTCCAGCCCAAAAGTGATTCTAAACGGGGCAAGTTTGAAGACACTATGTTTTACGTCGTACAACCCACACTATTATTTAGAATGAAGAACTTAGCGCGACTATTTTTTGCGCACGATGTCCTCAAATAAATAAATAAATATATATAAGTATATATCTATTTTATCAATAAATTTAAAATTATTTGTACACTGTTAGGTTCGCCGTTTTTAAACTTCAAAGATTTTCACGAACGAGTTACACATAAAAGACACCACGGACAGCACATCGTCCGACTTTCAACACACGATGAATCGCCGACGCTCGCAGACAGAAGGTTGCGATGCTGCGCGGACGGTTTCTCAAAGATGCTGCGTAGGGTATTCGCCGGGTGCAACGGCTTCACGACCGTTCGAAGGGCAGAGGATTCACGACGACAAAGTAGCGTCTTGCAACTTCAGTAAGCTAAAGGGGCTCGAGAGTCCCACGCTCACATTTCCGCAGAGCGAGCGCGGCCGGCCAGATCGAGGCGCAGTATGCTCTCGCGTCACGATTGCTACGTCGTTGCTCAGCCTACACTGATGACATGTGCACTGGCAGTCGAAGCAGCCCTCTTGAGACTTCATTCAAGTCCAATAGACGATTTTATATATATATATTATATATATATATATATTCAATGTTTATTTACCATTTTTTTACAATGGCGGGGGCTGGGAAAAAAAGCTGCATGGACAGCTTGACGAGTTCCCAGCACCATAGCTATTGACTCTCGTAATACTGAGAGTAGAAGTCACTTCGGTTGCGGCGTAAGCGGCGGCTTTATGTTTGTTGACACCTGCGTCGACAATGACGAAATATGCACAGAAACATTAAATATAAAAAATAGATCACGCAGAAAGAAATACAAACATGACAGGGGCACGGGCAAAGTAGAAGACATTAACGCTACGTAATGCATATACATACAAAATACACTGGAAAAGACAAAAATAATTAAATCTAAAAAAATGGAATTAAGTTGTCAACACCGAGGTAAGGCAATGCGAAGGGAGAGCAGCCGGCAAAAAAAACTGCAATAGTCCTATAGGCAGCTAAGGATGTATTTGTGATCGCGGTTACAAAGCACCGGCGACGTATGCCACACGAAGTTGGCTAAATACAATTCTCGCCCCGAGCGAGCGCATGAATGACTCTTTTCCACTTTCCTACCTCTGCAATGCAAAAAAGTAGGTCGCGGGTCTATAGCCTAGGCGCAACAAATATCGAGAAGCCATTGGCTATGGCAGTACAATATAGACCAGCCTATACCAAGACATCACCAATATTGGAAAACTCTTGGATTTGACAGTTTAATATTAACCAGCTTAAGCCAGCGCATATTCAATATCGGAAAGCCATTGGCTCTGTAGTTCAATATTGTACAGGTTATGCCGGCGTATATCCAATATTGGAAAGCTATTGGCTTTGACAGTCCAATATTGGACAGCTTATGCCGGCGTATAGCCAATATCAGAAAGTCAGTGGCTCCGACAGTCCAATATTGGACAACTTATGCCGGCGTATATCCAATATTGGAAAGCTATTGGCTTTGACAGTCCAATGTTGACGAGCCTATGCCAACGTATCACCAATATTGAAAAACCATTGGCTTCGATATTCCAATATTGTCCAATGTGATTCCGATATCGGGAAACATATGGCTCACTTGGGCCATTGTTGGGCCATTCTTTGCCACATCAAATCCAATGTTGGCCCAATACTGTGTGCTGCCTGGGAAAGGCTTCGCGGAATATTCTTGAACTGCTTTGACCTTCACGCTTTCGACGTTTTACTTGTGATACAATCACCTAGCCAAATTGAACTTCAACATTTGATTTTGGACGTTTTAGAAAGCAGAAGTGTATGTTTGAAAAATATGACATCGCAGAAAAATAATATGGTTGTAAAAACATACCTCTTCAAAACCGTGCCACTTCTGAGGATATGCTAATAAAGAGCGGTATACGTTGCAAAAAAGGAAGAGGGTATTAGGTTGAGTTTTGTACACCACACAAATTTATATAATATGTTTGCTCAATTTCATTTAGACGCGTTGTTCAGGTAAGTTAGAATCCAATCACAAATACAGTGCACCCGAGGCAGCGCAGTTATTTTGGCAAAACGTTTTTTGTCTGGAAATATAGGGATTTAAAAAGACTGATGAAGCCAAAGTAAAGCCGATCTGGAACTTATTTGGGCCGGAGTCTCAAAATATTGACCTTAATTCGCGATACAAGCGCCAGCTTTACGCTGTACAGCTGTTTTTTTTTTAATGTTCGTTTGACATCTTTGGTTCTAAATGGTCAAACCAGCAGAATGTTTGCCAGAAGAACCAGAAGTAAAGACAGAAATAGGCTTTACTGCTGGTTCTTCGGTTCATGCTCGCATCTTTAGCTGAAGCTTGACACTTTGGCAGCTCCGTGGTGAGTGAAAGAAAAGCCGTAGAAACGCCAGAGAAAAGTACTGTGGCAGCTAATAACGCCTTGAAGCAAAACCGTATTACCTTCAAGCTAGGCCCCCATGATTGCCAAGCTTGTGCCAAGTTAGGCGCATCTCTGGCATTGCCCTTAGGTAAAACGTATGATACCTTAATGATAATTGTCGAGCATGAAGGGTTTTTGAGACACCATGAATATGTATTTTCGTATTGTTTATTTCATTTATTGCCGTGCATTTATGCAAGATTATATCTCGTATAGTATGCAGCATATTATTTAGATATTCAAATATTGTGAGGAGTTTTCATTACATTTTATTCGAGGCGTCCAGAGCAGACAAAACCGAACCGAAGCAACGCAGCGGAAGTAAAAAATAACAAACTTGTACTCAAACAAATACCAAGATAATATTGCGTTTGAATATGTTAGAGGTATATTGATCAAATGTGTCAAATATAATTAGACCACGAAGTAAAAAGCCAAAAATCATGCTAATTTGCACACGGCTTCAGGAAAGCAGAGATTGAAGCGCATTTTCGGGCACAACCTTTAGCAAGAGGGCTAACTTCTAGTTTTACTGGTGAGCATGGAAAAAACAAACAACTTAATGCTCCGCATGTTTCCCGCATAATATTACTCAGTGAAACAAATTAATATTCTTCTATTGGCTTCTACAAAAAAGCTCATTTCAATAAAAAAGACGTTTCACGGGCAAATAAAAAAGTCAAATAACAAAACGAGTGCAGTAATGTTCTACCACATTTTTTTTATTTTTTTTTTATTTTAAGGTTTTACATGTGACAACAGATCTAACAGTATATTGAGAATGGCATCACTCACCGGCTGCGGAATCGGGTGACCCGTATATTTGCAGGGATGTACCTCTAAAAAGAACCTTCAAAACACTCACGAAAACCAGACAAAATCAAAATGAATACGTCCCTTTATACAAAAAACTCAAAATAATACATCCATTGTTATTTGCCTAAACGGACACTCCAGTACATTCTCTCAACTCCAGGGTAACGACTGCATTTGGTGAAAGAAAAGTCCCCGAATGTCGAGGCGCGATTTGTTTTCATTGCCCTGCGTAGTTTTTGCAGATATCGTATGTCAAAGTTTCTTTGTTTATTTGGTGTGGGGGGGGGGGGGGGGGTTGACAGGCAAAACCGAAACTACCGGTTCGAGCATGATGACAAGCCCTGTTACCTCGGTACCGCCAAACGTAAGATAGGCCTAGTCCTAAAAGCAGATTCGATCAATGAGGTAAGATGCTACGGCTGTTTTACAACTTTGCTTCGTAGATATCAAACATATGTGGCAAATAATAATACATACTCATAAAGTTGCCTGTTAAAAAGCAAGTTCGCCAGGATGAACGCAGGTTCAGCGTAGGTTCAGAATGATCCCCCACTTCTGACAAAAACTACAATCTTGGTGGTGTGAAATGCACGTTGCAGGCGCACTCTGGAAGCAATTGTTTAGCTTTAGCTGAGCAGGAATGGACTAAACTATGACCGCTAGTGAAGTCCACCTACAGCTCCACGACGCGCTTGAGTAAGCAGGGAGTCAATAATGTTGGTGCGGGATCGCTGAGCAGGACTTACAACCTACGGCTGCTAAAACATTATGTAACCCGAAGAAATCATCGGCTGGAACGGCTAACGCAGCTGAAAAACACGGCGAAAGATGTGGCAGTACGAAAAATAACCTCCTCGGGTACCAACATGACATCGGGGCACAAGGTTGCATGACACACAGTCAACCCTCTGAATGCTCACTGAGAAGCTGGTGCTAGCATTTCTAATAGCGTGTTTTTTTTTTTTTCAAGCGGGTCGCGGTTTCCCTTTAGTGCAATACTGGGGCAGTAAAATGCTGTCTCCTTAAAGGAGCTGTGCAGCGATTTTAACATTGAAATAATTCGCATCTTCTACATTTGACATTGTTTATCTTGTCACAAAGGACAGAAAACACATTGCATTCGTTCGAAATGTTGCGATTCCGCCGCATAATCGCGAGGTAAAATTTATATTATTCCCCGATCTGCAGCCGCGAGCGGTGGCCGTGAGAACCACGCGGCATGACGTCAATTGGGTTCTTGTAGAAAGACAGCAAGTTGTGCGAACACCTGCTTTATAAAAGGTACGTTTTCTATGAATCTTGTTGTTCCAACATAATTATAAATGCGTCATGAACCTGGTATCATCGACAAAACTTTTATTATACGGAGTTTTAGTTGAGCCACCAATCCTAGGTCTACAAAACCGTCAGCTCTGTCTGCTACCGCGAACAGACTCCACAAGCCGGAGGGAGAAGGGGACAGAGCGGGACGGGGATGGCCGGGCCCGGATAAGACATTCCTCTTTTCACCATATTTTTCCCGCTGCGTCAGGACGTGGTCACGCTGTCGCGAGCGGATGAGTTCTCGCTGCTCATTGATGGCTCTAGAGAGAGAGCTTCACCGGAACCCCGCGCGACCCCCATTTACGTCACAGCGTACGGGACTCGGAAGATGGTGAAGGAGTTGAGTTGTGCCGAAAACCTCAATCTTTGTTCATTTTTAAAATAAAAACAATACCATTCAGGAAAAACCGCTTTTTTGTTCATTACTTCAGAAAGATAGAGACACCAACTCCCAAATTATTTAAGCAAATCACTGAAATTGTTGCACAGCTCCTTTAAATCGATATCATTCCTTTCTTTAAGCTCGAGTTTTGCCCGTAGTTAACCTTTAAGTGAATAAGTTTTTTTCACGATACGAGTTTGAACTTTTCTCAAGACGTTGAGAACTTTCATTAATTTCAAAAGATTTTTGGCACAAGCTGAACTCAAATTACACCTTCGCTCTTCATGAAGCTTGTGGGAGATGTGGTGGAAGAGAGACGGGGCGGAGGGCGCGTGACAGGCGATAGGCCGAAGAGACACGAGCTGGCGCCAGACAGTGTGTGCTGCGCGAGGCTGGGGCCGGGCAGAAACGATGGAGCCGTTTTGGCTGGTCTGGCCCATAGTGATCCCCGGAGCGGTCCAGCAGCGAGGTTTTGACCAGGACCGGCGGGAACGGCGAGCCCTGGCCATACCGGCCTGGGCCCTGACGATCCTGGAGTCGTTCAGCAGCGAGACGTAGACTATGATAGCCCAGAACAGCTAGTCAACGCAGCTCTGGCGTGGGAAGGACGATCCGTAGGCCTGGACACGGACTCCGACTGCGAGCTCTGAACTAAAGGCGACAACCAGGGTCGGCAGGCCCGGACTGCCGGCTATCGATGACGGGCAGCCGGGAGGTACAGTAAACCCATTCGCTGTCTTCTCGTTGTGTTGTGTGACTCCCTGGGAGACGAGCGAAGCGCATACCGATCGGGGGCGATTATTATAGAGGGACCCCACATAAAGATTACCACAAGCATCGTAGCGTCATGTTAGCGATGTTTTAAAGTAAATATTGTTTTCTTATTAACCTTAAATAGAGAAGGCGTGGCGAATTACTGTCCGCAAAAGAAAACATTTCGCACGTGTCTCCCGATAGAAACTACCTGGTATATCACTGAATCATCTCGGCGTGTCCGTTTCGTCAACAGGCAAGAGAGGTAAATCGAGTCACGTCTCAAAACGAAACACGAACAGAAGAAGAAAGCAAAACAATGGTCTTCATAAAGGTGATTTTTTTTCCTTGTGTAACTTCTTCGTAAAGGCTCGCCAGCCACTCACGCGCGTGTGCGCTTGCAACCCGAGCCACTTGAGCCCGAAAACGTAAAAAAGGCCACACGCAAAACAAACTGTTGGCTAAATACGTAAATATCGAGCCGCGCTGGCGGTACAATTAAATGATAAAAAAGGAAACTTGTTTAGGGAAACGAACGTTTTCCGTCTACGACCGTCAAAGTATCAATGCGAAGTACTCGCTGCCACCGCTTCCAAGTTTCAAATTGCGCTGCCGGACTGACTGGCAGAAATTGCCATGGCTGTACAGAAAATGTGTCTTGCCCCAGGCATCGTTTCGCCTTGACGTGTTCTAAGGACGGCCTGTTGCGACTACTACGCCAACTGCAAAGACGATTCCAGCGAAAAGAGCCGTATCTTTCTCACCTCTGCAGTCTACGCGGCGATGGTGAAGGAGTTTTTACTTGCACGACGACACTGCTTGCACACACCGGTGTTATTGTGAGCTGTAATTATATACTATGTTTCACCCTACAATGGACCGCGAAGGACGGTATGAGCCATCGAAGCCGTTACGATGTCGTGTGAGTCATGACGTCCATGACGGAAACACTGGAGCAGTCACGTGACACATTCACGGCGATGCATTTTCTGGGTTGACTTGGAATTTTCGCTGCAATAGACCGTGAGGGGAGAAAAAGTATAGAGGTTTGGCGACAGCCGCGTTTCGAACGATAGTCGAGCCAGCGTGGATGGAAAAAAATGTTTGTTAGGGCGCCAGTATAAGAAGCGTGAGAACGCCTTAGGCTTGGGTATTAGAAGCTCCGCCCACGCCAGCAGCAAGAAGGCGGCGTCCTCACAATCGGCCGGTTGATACTTCATATCTGGGATCCGGCGGAAGAAAACTCGAGTTGTCGCAGACGACGTTCGGGAACTTACCCACCGGTGTCCGGCGGATTTCTCAAAACTGCTGTCATCCTACGCTACCACAGGTGTGCCGGTAAATTCCTCGAGCTTTGATCTCAATGAAATCAACCGACCGGCGTCGTGATCCCGTGGTGTAGCATTCATCCGCCTGAACACAAGAAACAGTCTGGCATAGGGTTACCAGGGCTACCTGATCAAGGAGCGTGCGTCCCAAATGATGATATGTGCCGGATATTTGCGAGACAAAGCGGGAGACCGCTTTAGGTCTATGCGCGAAAACGTGATGGGGCAGACACAAGCGTAGCAACACTACAACCATGGAAACCATGGAGATCGGCTGCCTTCTGACTAAAGAGGGGTCCCTACTTGGGGACCTAGTGAATACATGTATTCTAAAAAAGAGCTCCCCAACCATATGAGCTGGCTCTCGGCTCCGGCTCTCGGCTCTCGAACACATGGCCAGTACATAGTATGTAAATAAACGAGAATTTAACCAGAGACCCCCGCCTTCATTCTTACGTTCCTGCCCTGGGTCTGGTCCGGCTTTTGAGTACCACGGCCCAGCTCACCCGGCCTACGAACTCCTGTGTCTACACAGCGCCCACTGGCTGTACATTCCAACGTCTATAGGGTGAACGTTTTTGTTTTGTTTGGAGTCGGAGCATATCAACTGCTTCTCCCTCGCAGACGTTGGTGCGACGAGAGGTTCGCACCGCTCTCCCGCAGCACTCTGAGGCTGCCTCTCTCACCTCGCTCTTAAAGCCGTGAGAGTTTTGCGCTTGCACTCATCCTGCAGCGCATCTTCCGCTTGCACTCCTTCTCTAGCCAAGAACCCAGAGCCGTCTGTGAGAGCCTCGGAGAAGAAAAAGCTGGATTGGAAAGAGCGACGACTTTTTCTTTGCCCGGCTTGCTATAACTGTACGTATGATTCTGGAGAAGATGTCGAGCTTTAATTCATCTGTTGTCGTTCTGATAAAAAAACAATGGTCTCATTTTCGTGCCTAAAACAGAACGTTCCTGTTCCAGACAGAAAAATTTTGCGGGCATTTGTTTGGTTTTGTTGAATTAAAGAACAATAAATAATAATGTTTTTTTTTTTTATGTTCACACAGCCGGAAGTAAGTTAATGACAGTCTTGTGTCTGAGCTGTATATTAAAAATTTAGCCATTGCTGTACAACCGCTAGCCTAGTGTCTTTAACGTGCACCACGCAGTAGTGAAACACGACCGTACGCCGGATCGAAACGGGCAGGGGTGGGGCTTGATCCCAGAATCTCTGGGTTTTGAAGCGTGGGCTTTCGCTCCACGCGCTCTAAGCTGGTGTGTGTTAGCCCACTCGGTCACCAATCCCCCCGATTACAAAAAGAGAGATTTGAACAATTTTATTGAAACTTACTTCGCGTCCACCCAAAAGATTAACTAGGTGCATGCATCGGTTCCGCAATTGCTCCAGCATTGTGAGACATTTTCTTGAAAAAGCTGTAGCAGTCTAGATAGTGAAGAGGAATTCTTTTTTGTGCCAAGTACAGAGAGGAACATTGATTGTCAAGAAATTTGTAGATGACATTTTGATTTGTGCGTTGTATGGTTTCTCCGTAGACAGGATCGTAAGTAATATCAAACACACAATGCCGAAGTTGAGGTTTTCGATAGAAGAGTCGGCGAATGGAATATTACAGTTTTTAGATCTCAGAATATTTGAAGTAAGGTGTTCGTGCTGGGGTTACGGGAAGGCTCAGTCCAAGCCACTTTTTCCCCTTTCTAGTTGCCATGCCAAAAGAGTAGAGGTACCGGTAGTGATGTCAGTCCTGCCCAGCTGTCTGCGGAAATCATGCGGACATCGTGTACATTTATTCTTCAAGCGGCAACGTTTAAGATTAAAGGCTGCAGTTTCTAACTTATGAGTGGTGTAATAAGGGAGCATACTAAAGAAAGAAAGAGCCAAATGACTTCATTATGGACCCTTTTTTCATTTGGCTTCGTACAATCTGAATGCGGTGGCACACCCCTTTGGTGTATCTGTTGTTTTTAAGGTAAATTTAAATTTAAGTAGGTTGACAGCACTCAAAAGCTCTACATTTGGTTGTATAAAAAAAAACAAAAAAACAACAACAAGGCAGCAGCAGTAGAGTGCGATAAAGGAGTAGTTTATAACATTCCCCTTCTGTGTGGCGAATCACACGTTGGACAAACAGGAAGTGCATTAACGTCCGCATCGCTGAACATTAAAAATAAGTGACGGAAAATTCGGAAATATTGAAACATTTGATTGATTGTGAAGACTCTGCACCGGCATGGAACGAGATGACCGTACCAGCAAAAGAGACCGATAATTCAAAAAAAAAAAAAAAAACTATAAAAGAGAAAGTAGAGTAAACTACATTAGTAATGCATCGACAGTTTAAAACAATGCAACCGAGTGGTATATGGTTATGTGAGTGTCCTTTGTGCTGTGTGGTTTGTCTCATTTATTCTCGCTGTAAGGTGTATCTACATTTTGTTTAATTTATTTTTCTTCTTCTCAAGGTGTGCTATATAGGACAAAATATTTATCGGGCCTAGTCTGGTTACTTTTTTTGTTTGTTGTGTTTTGTGTGTAAAATACAGGTTGCAACGAGCTCTTTTGGTTGTCTAGAAGACAAGCTAAATGTTCGCTTTAATTTTTCTAGCATTTGGACAGAAACAAGAGGACCTTCAATACATTGTTCTTGCGATTAGTTCGTGGGGCGAATTGTCAACGAAGAGAGCAAAGGAGTTTGCGCTAAGCAGAGGCAGAGCGTCGGCGTTAGCTTCTAAGTACTTTTCAGAATAGTTTGGACGAATTATGGCGTCAGTGGTCACCAGAAAAGCATTTTGTTGGAAGGGCACTTGGCAGTGTACGTTTGGAGGTCGATGGTGGTCTTCCTTGTAAACGAGGAAGGGAAAATAAAAGTTGCAGCTGTGTTTGAGACCGTTGTGTGTGTTGTCCCTGTTTTGGCCCTGGTCTCGGGTTTGGGATCGCAAGGGGTTAAAGAGGGACAAACTAATTTGTTCCACTCTACCTTGAGCCTGCACGTTTCTGAAATTAATATAGATTGCTCGTTGTTTTAAAGTGTGGCGTTTTTTTAAGGTACCATTACCTTTTGTTGTTAATTTCGTCGCCTTGGTGATTTTGAGTCTAAACGTTGTTCTATGGCTCTCCAGTTGGCGGGTCCGAATCCCAGTTAAGGAGTCCTGGATCTGACGGAAACTTACACCGAAAAAAGCGTGCTTGGTTTCACCGAGATTGTAATGCGCGTCATAATGCCTCCAGATTGTCAAAATTATTACTCGCTAAATTCCGGGACGTGACAAATGTCCCCCTCCCCCCTTCTCCATTTTCACCTTATTTCGCAATTTTTTTTGTGTTAAATTTACGCAGAGGCATGCAACATTCCTCACCAAGGTGTACACGGGGTGCTCAGCTCATTTGAAAATAGCACGCGTGCACTAGAACTCACATGTAAACAAATGTCAGGACCACGGCGCATCCCTTGTTCCTACACTTCTGTACACCCAAAATAACGATCTGGAAGCGAAATTGTCTGTAACACTTAATCCTTTCCCGGGATAAAACTCTAAAACGCCTGTGCCCCAAGCGCATGTTTATACTCCGTTTTTGCACTACACTCTAAAAAAAAACAGGGGGTGCAGTACTTACTCCCCTTGTCCCATATAATGCACCCTAAAACTTCAGTTCGACGTACAGCGTACTGACGTCGAACCGACGGTACCAATTTTCACGAGCGGCTCGAAAGCCGAATGGTACAACTTATTGAATTACCTGTACGCGTTACTGGCTAGTAAAAAGAAATGATCTGTTTTTTCTTGGCCCCACATTAAAACCTCAGTGTTTTTTTTTTTGTAGTCTTTGATACGTACTTTAGCTGTTTAATTAGTTACTATATCGCACCGTTGTCAAGCTTCTCATAAAAGTTGGGGCCGTCAGTTCGACGGCAGTGGTCTGTACTCCGAACTTAAGTTCTGGTGTGCATTATATAGGACAAATGGGTGTAAGACTACACGCTTTTTTTTTGACAGCCCAATCGTGCGCAGCCGATGCCAAGAAGTGTCGGAGCCAATCGAGCGGGACCGAAAGGGCAGTGTCGTGGCGCTACACTACGCGCTTCCTCTCACTGCCTAACTGACTCACGCTTACTGAATGCGCCATTACACTATGATTGTTATTTCTTCGCGCGATTGCTTTAGCCGTCGATAGCGAGCGCACAAATACGATGAGATCTGTGACGATACAATTTTGGCCCTGCTTACCTGACTCTATCGAATCGTATCGTCGGCTGCGCTCTTACTAGGCGGGACACGGGGTACAACTTCATTTTTGGGGAAACGAAAAATTGAGGATATCATTTTGTTCGATATTTCTCTAATGAGCTCAGACGATACGTAAGATATATCGAGCGCTTGTTGACCTTCGTTATCGTGAGTTATCTCCTAAACTGACAGACGCTGTGTTAGATAATAAAATTATTATAAGCTCGAAGCTAGAAAATCAAGCCGCGTGACTATGACTTGGTGAGTCGTTCTTTCTTTCCTAGTTTAAAGTCCTTGATACTTATTTTACAAGTAACGACAACCAATACAAATGACAAAGCACATTTCGCTGGAACAAAATGGCTGCATTCACTTAAAACCTCTGCTGTGCGCCGCCATTCGCTTCGTAAAACCTGCACCGTCACGCAGTCGGCCTTTCGAAGAATCGCGCAACATGTAGAAAGCTATTATCTAGGGACTTTAGTTCAAAGCAGGTGTACTCCGCTATACATTAATTCTGCGCGGAGGAAACACTACGATTCAATTGAACAAATGAAGCAACGTCAAACGGGCACCATTAGTGCACCCGTCGATTATGTGTGCGCTTGCCGTCACCAGCTTAATCAGTTAAGCACAGAAACAAAAGCGTAGAGTCACGCCGCTTTTACTGTGTGGGGCTGGTTTCTCCTTTGATATAGCGAACCCACAAAGAAACGAGCGCCACGACAATTCACTTTGGGCACCGATGAACTGGCTACGATAAAGAGCATCAGAACCGAAGCGACATTACCTCTTTCTACACACAAAGAAGCAAAATAATGTACGGTGCGGTTGCATTGCGTACTACGTGTGTTCGGGCACTAAAGCCGGGTTCACCCTTCTCGCACGTCATACATACGACAATCTGCAAACAAGAGTAACCTCGATAAAAAGGCGCGCGCGCGCGCGGGGTAATTTTTTTTCGCGATGCTGGTTTTTTTTGCGTGTCTATGACTACAACTTGCGTCGTTTTAGACAATAAAAAAAATACGACCTTTGGGGTGTCAGTGCCCCTTTAATAAAAATGTAATTAAAGGCCGCCAAACCTCGGATCCATCCGAAAACGAAACCCCTCTCATTGGTCCTCGCACGCTTATCAAAAGGATCTCGGGCCAATGGCGTTGGACGACGTTCCGTCGCGCAGTGATCCCGAGGGAGCCGCACCGCCCGAACTTCTTTGTCATTCGAGCTTCGATCATGGCGAAGTTCCTACGCTCGAGGACCTGACGCCGTTAGAGGTTGAAATTCTTCGGCGGACAGCCGACCTGGGGATGATTTCCTATGACGCCACTCCGACGTGCGATGTGGACGATAGCAGCGCTTCGGAGTCGTGTTCGGTTTCCTAGGACGACGAAACGCAGGCTTTTTCGGGCGTTCTTCGATTTGCGGTTGGGGCGAGTCAGTAACCAAACCAACGTTTGACATCGCAGCGTAACCTCTGGTACGTGATGTCAAATGATGTCGCCACTGTCGACTTTCGCCTCGGGAGGAGGCTGGCTCAGACATGTGCAACGAGCGCGTTACCTACGACTGCGTCCGTTGCAACCGGAACGACCGCTCTGCGCCGCGCGTACACACACCTGCAACCATACTCTAAGAAAAAAAGGAGGAGAAAGGTAGCAAAAGTGACTGTTCCTTATTGCGTTGGACACGCCCCCCTCAGAAGGGAGGAACGGAAGGTACGACGAAAGGAACAGCGTAGGTTGTTCCTTGTACAGTTGGTGCAGGGGTAAAACATCGCGCTAGCTGATGAAGCGGTCGAGGGTTCGATCCCTGAAAAGAAGCGAAGATTATTTTTTTTTTCTTGCTTTGTTAGTTTTTCTTTGCTTAATTTGTCATAACAAAAATAAACAAAACCCAGACCGATGGAAGGAAAATAAAGTCCTTATTATCCACCGACGCCAAGGAAAACTATATAAATATCATTGCTACAAGCTTCATCACCACGCTGTTTGATAAACAGGATTTGGGCACCCAGGTTGGAGCTAAGCCGTTGACGCAGGGGCAGAGACGACGAGGTCGGTCCTTCAGTCGTTTCTTTTCCCGTAGAGTTTACGACATTCATAAAGAAAAAAGCGCACTCTAAGAAAAAATGGAGGGAAAAGGTAGCATCGGCGCGCCTCCAAGCGGACATGAGAAGAAGGGAGGAACGAGACGTTTTCCTCCTTCTCCAGGCAGACGGGACAAAGCTTTCGCCCTCCCAACTCATCTTCTTTCGGTTTCGTTTTTCGAGCACGTCGCGCACGTTGTTTAATAAATGTTGTTAAGTTGAGTGAGCTTCAGTGGCAGCGAAGGCCGCCTGTAATGCCGTCTTCTAGTCCAAACGTGCAGAACATTTCGGTTGCATTGACGTTTTTACCACTAATTTTATCAAACGAGCACACGAAGCCGCTAGAAACAGCGAAGTTCTGGAGCAGTGCCAGCAGCGCTACGTACACTGGTTAAGATGGCCGTTTCTGGATTGCCACGCGGAACTACAGTAGCGGAACCACGCGGAACTGTGTCGACGTTTTCGACGTTATGGAAATCGCAGGAACTGCGTCCAAGGTAGGCAGGTTTTCCTGCCGGCTGCCTGGGTGCCTTCCGTGCTGAATTCGGTTCTGTTTTCCCGTGCCGAACGCCAACCGGCGTTCAACGTGGTTCTGTATTTCTGTGTGTCAGCAACATAGCAGCAACATCGTGATGGCAGTGTTGTGCGTAGTGAACAGAAGACTGGAATTATCACCGATGTGACCGTGTGTTCGCGTATCAGTGGTGTAAAAACAAGATGAGATGACGTAAACTGTCGGGCATTGATGCCGCTGGTCGGGCCTTGATTGGAGGGGGCGGGGTGTCGCAGGTTGACATTCCGCTTTACATTAAAGAGTTTCAGACCACTTGAGGAATTAGGTGCAGTCGATCGACGTGCGGATAGTCATGTTGGAACGCTGGTCTGAACGGTAAGCTCCTATCGTACAGTGGCCCCCGGGAGAGATTGCGCTCTGGGGAAAAGACTGGACAGTACGAAATTATGACGAAAAGTACGTACATTTAAAATGGAATTTTAGCATTAAAAATAAGAAAAAACAGGTAAAATCGAAAACAAAAAGCTATCATTTATTTTGCTGTTTAAATATACTACCGTTCCTGGAGAAACTGCCCTCCAAGTGGCGCGCTGGAATGAGCGCTAGAAGTTTTCGAGCTCGCCACGGCGTAGCTCGCGTAGCTCCGTACACTTGCCGCAAGTCGCAGCTTTAACTGCATCAAGTTGATCGAAAAGCGATTTCTCTGCCCGTGAAGCATCACTTCCAGCTGGGTGAATATCTGCTCTACAGAGATTAATTCAAGACGGCAATTGCAGCCGTGCGCGAACAGCACAAGTAGAAAAACAAACACTACAATATAAATAGTGGCTACGAAGTGCCGTGCGGGGAAACAAACTCAGGGCTTGGAACCGCGTTGGAGCGGCTCGATTTATTGGCTTTCAAATAATTACGGCATGATCGAGCGTTTTCTTTTTAATAAGAGATTCATCCCCTGAGCCAATAAAAATACTCTCAGATGTATGACATTGCTGGAAAAAAAATCAACATGCTGTGAATAGTTTTTATTGCTTAGGGAGTCACCGAAAAATTCCGTACGTTCAACACGACCAGTATAAAAGACTGAAACGCAGAGCTCGGAAGTATTGATCGGGTTAGTGCGCTGTTTTATTGATGTTTGTATGTGCGATGCATGTGTATACGCTAGATGTATGTTCAGCTGATGCTTGTAGTATGCCGAATGTGTCTACATGTGTGTATAATCATAGAGTTATTACAATAAACGCTAGAGGCTCAGCTGGCGCTAGTGTCTACGGGACTTCCGGTTGCAAATTGAAGCAGACAGCATGCAGTCTACTTTTCCAGTCTTCCTGTGTATTCCTATGGGAAAACGCGCGTGAATTTTGTCTCTTTGCCGGAAAATAACATGAATAACTTTTGTTATTTCGGTTGTACCGGATAGAATGTATCTTTATTAATATGGTGAAAGTGTAATTGCTTTAGTTACAGCATTTTTTCTTTACCAGTGAACGATGTTAAACTTCGCTATATTTCAGGCCCAATCCTCTGTTCCATGGCAGGTATGTAGAAACGAGCGACGATTCTAAGCAAAATAACGATCGAAAGGAATGTAGAGTATGTTCAAAGTTCGCCAGCATTCCGTTGGTGCTTATATATTGTTAATATGCCCGTCCTATCACTATATGAAAATGACCCCGTCGTGCATCTTTACGAGTGGGTAAAAAAACGTTCGAAACGTAAAGAATAAAGTACGTGGGCTACTAAAGGTGTGTTTTCTTATTATTTCCTATGTCGGGCAGTTTTTATCGGGCACCTGTTCTCTGGCTTCTCCCTATTTGCCAAGATTTGGAGCGTGCGGGTGATGATTTGAACCCAGAACAAGCATCTTCGCACATATTCATGAGCAGAAAGAATAAAGCAGTACTTATCTATTGCAAATCGGACTATATTACGTGACTTTCAATTTATTTTGATCGTCTGCATGCACAAGGAGTTCCTTATCCAGTGTCACTGCGTAGTTCTTGCCGTCTCTCTTGGTTTTCCACATGTCCTTCGTTCGTTTGGCACTTATATCCCCCATGCTGGAAAGCGCCGACGCCGTGTTCGCGCTAACAGTGTCCGACAGTGCACATAAATACACGTGCGAAGTGGTTTTAACACCGTTTTTCATGCCACGAATTTCAAATAAAAATGCTGTAACTGACCAATTATTTCGTCTGCGTGACTGAGAAATGTTCCAATGTGCTTAGTACGTGCAAATTATTTGTGATATTTGCTCTTATAATCAAGCGCAGAGAGGAAATGCACTCGCTTTTTTCCATAGAAATGCATTACCGGAAGTCAATTTCTGACTGCTTGCTGTCTGCTTCAAAATGCAACAGCACACTAGCGCCAGCTGAGCCTCTAGCGTTTATTGTAATAACTCTATGTGTATAATAGGGGCTCCCGAAGATCCCAAAGCGATATGGTGGCGTGTGAAAATAAAATATTTTTTGGTAGAACATGAATTGGGCGGTGCCTAGCGCCCCCTAGCCTAGCTACTTGCAATTACCCTGCTTGACCCTGCCATCTGGAGTCAAGTGATTTAACTTCCTTTTACGCTACGCGGCTACGCCATAATTTCGTGTTACCGTGCTGAAATGAGCCAAGAGGCTGCTTCGGATTTGCTTTTTTTAAGAGTGGCGTTTAGTTTCGCGGGCGAATGGTTTATCACTCCTCCGTTATGTGCGGTTGACGCAACGATTGACGAAGGAATTGTGGCTCGAGGAATAGCAAAGGTAAGACAAAGTGTGCGAACTGGGTGCCGGTTGTCTCCATTTAACATCGCTGTGCTGACGATGAGAAGACTGAGTGACTGCATGCTTTCGAAACGTAAGTTTCGTTACCTGCAGGGGGAAGCCGGCTTCGGAAATAAATACAGTTCGCGGAAAGCTCGTGTTACGTTTTTATTTGCTGCTCCTCTCGCTCCGTACAGTAGACGTTGTGTTCTCGTTAAGCCTTATTGAGCTCGATTTGCTCGATTCGTGGCCGCCATAATGAGATGCAGGCGACGGAGGAACTTTTGCTCCCCTGCTTTAGGGACGAAAGTTTCTCCCTTTCTGAAGGAACATATGTATCAAGAGCGTTCCTCCCTTTAGGGAGGACTATACTGACCCTCTTTTCTACGAGTGCAGTGCAACAAGCGCAGCGGGTCGTCAGCACGGCGACCGCTTCTTACGCCGCCGTCAGCTGTTTCCGCGGCGCCTCTAAAAAGGGGACGCACTGCCACTCAATGCCGTAAGAGAATATAGACATACAGTTTTCTATAGCCTAAAGCTTTATTTCTTTTTTTCATGATAGGCTTGCAGGGTACAGTGGACGAAAGAAAAAGATTCAGTAAGCCGTCTTGGACGATCACGACTCTAATACACGTCTTTGCCAATAGTACAAATATTGCCACACGCCTTTTCTACGATTATAAAAGACGATGTAATCTTAGTGCGATATAGCAACGTAGAAATATAGTTTCGTGATCAGATAGACGTTGCGAGCGTTCAGGATTGCCAACACTAATCACTTTTCTCCGGAAAATTCCAATCCTTTATACGGTACGCGCCAGTAATACCTTGAACTTGAGCACACGCATGAAATGCACTAAATGAGAAATCCGGGCGGTGTTCGAGGACACGAATGCTTAGAAAGCACCACTGTAGTCGAAGTAAACAAACACGACGGCACGGGCGTTTCTGCTGTCTTGGGAGTGCCGCCACGACATCGCCGCACAAGTAGGTGGATCTTCCCTTCTAGTACGTGCTGGGTTATCATAGCGACACACGACGAAAATTCACAGTCAAGGATAGCGCTTTTACGCGGAACGATGAGCTTCCACCACGCCGACCACGCCAACGATCACCACCGACGCCATGCCCACGACCGGCATGCAACGCTCGCAACCAGTTCTCCTGGACATGAGATTGGTCTGTCGCTGCGGTTGTTTCCAACGCAGCGGGGAAGGAAAGGCCGCCAAAATTTTCAAACATACGATAATTTCATTGGTCGGCGCAGGAACAGAAAAGAGTCCGCACGTATTTTATTCCTGCGTGATTAATTGGCGGTTCTGCCTTCTAAAACTGAAGATACTCATTCACTGAGACTTCCTTAACGCCATCGCACCAAAAAGTAGCTTCCCCAAAAACCGCTTGAGTGCCCCTTTAACCTTTCGTGAGGTTCTTCCTTTGCGATTGAGTTTTGCTCGTTTTTTATTTATTTTTCATTAACTTAGTACAATACTAAAATACTTCCGTATAGTTACTTGTGCGGCACAAAACCTAAAGCACTAAAAGGGAAATCATGTCGCGCTCTTTTAATTATTTTAGCGGAATGATTTAAATTAAAAATATTATTCGTTATAAAACAATACTGATTGGTATTATGTCTTGAAATTGAAAAAAAAACAAAACAAAAAAACAGTGTAGCCAAATTCTATCCCTGCCAGCTTTTCTCGTCTTTTTGTCGACAAGCTTTTCGGACAGAGCGCAGGTTCATGTCATTAGTGTTTTCTACTTGTCCTCGTCTTTTTTGAACTTCCGTCATATCTCACGGCAAGAACAGTTTCCCTATGATTGAACCAATGAGCGAATTCAAGGTCTGCCCCTCGTTCCAGGACAAGATTCAGAGGCTCCCTGTCCCCTAAAACATGAACCTTCAAAACACAAACTCGCTTTGGCGTGTTATTTTCTTAGCAGGGTACTTCAAGTATACATACCGAATCAAAGACATGTAAGCTAAAGCCTTGGCAACCTTGACTGTTCAAAACCTATTAACCCGCAACTCCTTAAACTCCTGACGGCATAAGACAACACGAATGTTACGGTTAGTATATGCATGCACACAACACCTGAGTGTAAAGTTCCGGCGTCAAACGCCTAATTCATTTTTCTCGTCTCTAACGCTATGAACAATAATAGTGATAATTTGAAAAAGGTTGTCTGCAGCAACGGTGTCCTCTGGGTAGAAATACGAAAGTAGAAAATGAAGCTTTAGCCACACTGATCGTTCAACACGACATAAAGACATCGTTCTCATGCTTCAGTGTTTCATATTTTTTTAAGTCGCTTTTATAAGAGAACAATTATTCTAATATACAATAACGCCCTTCAATGTGGAGGAGCTCTACAGCATATTGAGAACTTCGAATCGAAGGGCAGCTGGCACTACGCAATTACAATTTATGTAACCGTTTGCCTACGCCTGTTGGAGAATGAAAATCCATAAATAGAATAAAACGGTGTGTTCGTTAGTGCCAGACGACAGGTGGGCTTAATAGCGATGGTTCAGCAAGAGCGTCCGTATCCCTGCTGCGACAGCTGGGTGGGCGATTAGCTTTGACCGAATTGAGGTTTCGCTCCCAAACCAGACGGGGAAGACTTATTTTTATGCAGAGCAACACACAAGGAACTGTTGCTACGATTTGGGCTCGTTAATGTTTACAAAGTACCTTCATTCTGTTTTCGTTTATATAGTTACGTTGTACCTCGCGCACAATTTAAAAAGCGTAAATTAGCTACCATTGGCTAACATCTTCTAAGAAAACCTACTATTTGAATTTCACAACTTTTTAAGGCTCCTTAATTTACCGTTAGGAAGGATTATACTTCAAGCGTCATTGCGTGTTAAAGTTCACAGAAAAGAAATTTGTTAAATTGAGTTTTGCTTGAGAAAAACAGTATGAGTGGGGAATCATTGAGACTTTATTATGCCATACTATAATTGTACACGCTGTCTTCATAAATTTAGTTTAACTACAGAAGTGTTAAAATGTGCGCTATTTAATGAATTGCAAAAAATCACGCCGAAAGAAGAGTATTGAAGAGGACTCGTGAAACAGACGAGGCATCCCCTCCCGTGCCCATCTTATTACGTTAAACTGAAGTTTTAATGAGTTTTACTATATAGAGAGTAGTTGTCATCTGATGGAAGGCCTTCACCACAAGGTGCAATCTTTAGTTTGCATTTCTTCGTAGTTGAATTTGCCCAGTTTAAAACTCCTCAAACGTGTAAATCAAAAACATAAATACTGGTATAGTTGTGTCCGTGGAACTCAGCATACTTCCCGTCACGTTTTCAACCCACTCGAGTAGGGATTAACGTTATAGCTCTCTGAGAGTAACATTTTATTACTATATTCTAGCAGTTCGTAATAGGCGACTTGAAATGCTGCACGTTTTGAAACCCACGTACCTGCCATTATTTTTTTTTTATGCCTTCCAGAACCAGAGGGCGTGCCTCTCTTAATTTCACAAAATAATCTGGAGGAAAGTTTACCCCGTGAGGCGCACGAGCGCCACAAGATACCATATCAAGAGTGCGAAATAACAAATATCTTCTCTCGCTAGCAGACGGCACAAAAATTGAGCGCGGCCTATGGAGCGCAAGTTTCGTTCTTTGAACACGTGAACATTATACCCCGTTCCAAGCGCAGCCGAGGGTACGTTCCGTGTTCCGTTAAAGGCAATCAATCAGCACCAGCTTATTGCCTTTTTGAGTCACCCCCCCCCCCCCCCCCCCTCTTTCGAGGTCTCCCTCAATCAAGCTCAGTGAATGCGATCATGCGCTTTTTCTGTGCCTGATGAGTCCAGCCGGTGCCAACATATCCACAAAGACAATGAGCACCATGACGATACACTATGCGGTGATCGTGGCGCCATCTATGGCGCCATCTATGCGGTGATCGTGGAACTGCATTTCACAAGAGCGACGGATTTGCGGCATTTCCGAGGTCGAATGTGCGTAATGCCTATGAGAAAGGCTCGTTTATAACGTTTCGAAAAGTTTTTCGAGGCAAGAAGGAGAGGATAATGCGCGGGAGAAATAGAAAATATGCCGGACCGTCAAGTTTACACTGCAACCCGATAGATGGCGCCACTGTGTCCTCTCGCTTTAAGAGGTTTAAGAGGTCGCAAGGAACCAAGGTTTAAGAGGTCGGAAGAGTGTGAACGGGCCTTTACAAGCGAATACCTGTGACTTGCGAGGGCAATAATACCTGCGTCGCTGCAGTTGTCTAATCCCATAAAAATCAACTATTTAGTATCTTCTGAAGAGATTTCAGCCCTTTAGCCCTAAAAAAGTCAATAACTATGGTCTGTATTTAGTCATTTTTTTTGTTTCCCCCCAAAAATATAAGACAAAGCATACGATTTAGCTCGAACAGTATAGCGTAGTTTAAAATAAATGTTTTGTGAATTTCTTTGACAAAAAGATGATCTCATCAAGCACTCATCAAAAGAACAGTTTTTATAAATCGGAGGCAACATTTTCGGTCTTAAAATCACGTGTCACAAAAAAGTATAAGCATGTGTTTTGTGCTTAGGCCTATTTAATATACTCTTTCACTTCTTCCCAACGAGTTAAGCGAAGTACTTTTAAAACTTCTGACTAGGACGAACTTTTTCCTTAAAATATAGTCGCGTATCGTCGAAATAAACGGTACCTATTCAATCTACAACCCTGCGTGATGCTCTGAAAAAGGGGGGGGGGGGGGGGGGGACGGAAGGCCGTTTTCAGAGACACGCATTGTACCCAGACGCAAAGATCGGCTTCCCGAGTCGTGCCGGTCCCCGCGATATTAATTAGGCTTACTTACCGGCAACCCAATCTGCCGGAATGAGGGTTCCTACATTCCGACGTACCGTGATTAGGCTTAATGCTGGGGTTCTTACGATTTTTTCTGAGTCTGTGCTTGTTCAGCTGCTTTATTTTCTTTCTCCGACAGCCTGCTTACCGCTAAGCGCGCGTGAGTGCTTCTCACGTGAGCCTTCAATCGAATGGGTAATCTTAGGCAATCTAAGACATTCTCTGCCCCAGTATATAAAAAAAAAAAAATGTTTCTGCGAACTTTTTAGGCTACCATTTATAGCTTGGGTTCTTGCGCTTTGTACGATATGAAGCAGATAACTTTCCTGCTGAGTTTTTATTACAGTTCAAGGCATCCTGAGCCCTGATAAAGACAACATCGTGAATGGCGTAAATTTTGTCTTTTTTCGTATGAGTTATGATAGATGATAATCTAAGGTCAGTAGATTTAAATAAAAAATGCCACTTGCGACTTCTATCACTTCACGGGAATAACACAAGTAACCTAGGGAGAACGTCACGGGAGCACTAAACCATGTTTTTTTTTTATATGTCCCATTTGATATTGACCTTTCTCTTCTCTTGTTCTCGTAATTATATGTGTGGGTTCATCGAGCTTTGATTCAATTATTTTGCCCCTGTCTTTCCTGTAAATGTAACGAAACGGAAAAACGTACTTCTTTCACCCTCGGCTTAGCTACACTCGAGGAATTTCTTAAATTACGTAAAAGTAGAATAGAAGAATATTGCTTAGGATAAAAAATAGACAATATATGCATTCACATCAGCTTTCAATTTACGGTAACAATGCACACTTTCTTTTTAAAGTAAGCCTGGAGTGAGCGCCTATGGTCACTGACAAGGCGAGGTCGGCAGGAAGCAGCTTCAGTTGTCCCGCCTCCAGGGCGAGCTTCATACCTTCGACAATGCTTCGACGTCTCGTGCACCACGAGAGCGCGCTCGCAGTTAAAGCAGGGTGGAAGGCATAGAGCGCCTACTGGAGGCCGGACGTTCGAAAGGCACGCCCTCCCGTTTTCACTCTCTCAGTGATAATAGTAATGATCGTGATGTAAAGCGAGAATTTCGAAGGCAACGAAGTTGTAGAACTTTCTCATATTTCGGAACTATGCGTGCCTCTATCAGAATTTTATATGTGTGGCGGCATGTGTAGACGAGCTCCAGACGCGGACGGACCTGCGAGGTAGACCGCGCAAGCAGACGGCGGCCGCAGGCGTGAAACCCGGCACCGCAGATTCCGGAGGGGAAGAACTCGGTGCCCGGGCGTTGGGGGACCGTCAGCTAAAGAGCCAGACGTCTTAATGAATTCTTCCTCGCCTACGTGGAGACAACTCGCCAAAAGAGAGTCTTCGTCTGGTGCTCGTGAAAGAAAACATGTCTTTCGGTCCGCTTTGTAAGCCTTATTATTAAACTTATGCAATACTCGTTCAGCGGTTATCTCATTTTACTCTACTATATAACTACATTGAAGTTCCTTCGCGACTACATATGTTAGAAACTGGCTTCAGAACGTTTATATTTGATTTTATTGAGTAAGAACCTTTGCCTAATAATATGTGTCTCCAATTGAACTAGGAATCTGTCCTGTGTGCGGTAGCAAAAAAAAAAAAAAATAATTCGTCAAGTTAAATCACATATAACTTTCTGTGAAGTCGTTCTAAGATTAGAAGCAGCAACAACTACGCGGAAGCGCAAAACAACGAGAACAAAGAAGTAGGAATGAAAACACGGTGCACTACTGACAACTGAATTTTATTTGTAAAGCACGAGCGAATACACACGCTTGATTATACATCATTCGAAATTAATCTGAATTACTTGTTTGATAAAACGAGTGACGACGCACGTATTTTAAACACCTCAAATATTTACCTGCCTATTTTAGTTTCACACATGTCGAAAAAGTTTTAACTGGTGCAGGATCACACGGACAGAAATCACAGTGGACGGCCAATTTTCCCGAAGGTGACCTTTTTAGAGAAAGTGAATGCTCTCGCGCCCTTTCATTAATGCATGTGCCTGTCTTACCGAACGTTTGTCTGACCTATGCACGATCGCACACAGGTCGTTTGTAGACTACGGAGTTGGCGCATTCAAAGTACGTGTTTTCAATGTTGTTTTGTGCAGGTCTTCTTTTTGCGCGTATTCTTGTTTACACTTGGGTAGCTTCAATGGCGCCGTGAATACTACGAGAACACCGAACTGGCCGGCAATCTGCTTTCTATTTTTGAGATTCTATAAATATGGGGCAATACCTCCACGTTACAATTTTTATTGTTATTTGGGAGGACATTTCACTTATCATCATCTCTTTTAGAACGACAGACGTTAGCGGGAATATTCCCGTTAAATTGCATGATCGCCCTTAACGAAAAGCGCCGGTGACGTCATCAATCGCATGATCCTTCTCAGCCGCTGCATCTAATATTATTTAAAAAAAAAAAAAATCTCAGCTGAGTAGGATTTGAACCAGCAACCTACGGACAACAGCAATCGTTCCTTCTACAGTCAACCGCTCTTCCAACTAAGATATTGGTAGTACAAACTTCGGTAAATTCAAATTCAAATTAGAACTTTTTTGCTTCTCCACTGCGTGCACTGGTAACGGCTCTCGGACAAAATTGTGCAAAATGCAGCTTGACGGAGTCTGGGAGCCCAATCCAGGTTAAAGGCGGTTTACGTTCCATTTCTTTCTAGAGCTTCGGTAACGTTTTGGCGTCTCGTGCGCTTCGGAGGTGCACGCGACATCGGAGCACGCCAAAAAACAACGAGAGAGTGCAAGTGGCCGGGCCTTCGGGAGAGACGAGCTGGCGTTCTCATCTGGTCAGTGACTACATAAATTGTTGGTAGTATTCATGGTGGTTGTATAGCAATACCACGAATACAAGCCCCGCCCCCCTGCCCCTCTTCCCCTCAGACGTTCTCACGAGTGGTTCCTTAAAGGGGCAGTGCAACGATTTTCAGACTTTGGCCAATTAACGGCGGAAATTAATCTGCGTCACCGATGGAACGAAAAACCGAAAACCGCATTTTCTTGCGAGTGCTAGCTCTTATTAAAAAAAATGAAACAAATCGAAGGTCGAAGTGCCTCAACTTTCCACGCCGACTTTCGAGTGACGTACTCTGGGGGTTCACGTAGTTTCCCCTTGGGCCCTCTCTTCAGAGACCCCAGCCGCTTCTTCCGTGATTGTCGACTTTCAAAGGATTAGCCTCGTCGAAGGACGCGGCGTGCGATGGACACAAAGGACGGTTCGCCACGGGGCTGACGGCGAGTGTAGCAGCGGAGGGGGACAGGGTTTGTTGACTTCCGCGTACCCCCAGAGACGCTGTCATTTTACTTCCCGTAGCCGCCACAGGTGGCTGCAGATCGGCAAATAATTCGTTTTTTTCCTTGCGATTACGCAGCAGAATAGCAGTTTTTTGGGGAAAGGTGACGCGTTTTTGGTCACTTGGGCTTATATAAACAGTATAAAAAATGTAAACTGGCAATTCTTTCAACATTAAAACCGTTGCACCGCCCCTTTAAAGCACCCATAGGTTGCATCAGCCTTTCTGCCAGCGAGTCTTGCAGCGTCTCGCAACAGACGCTAGGCTAGCACACGGCGATGGCAACACATGCACGTCTTCCGCTTTGCGGCAACTCTAGTCGATATGCCGGGCGTTTGCCGCTTGGGGCATGTCGGGAGTCCAATAGACGATGACGTAACGTACCGGCCTTGCTTCCTTGTTTCTATTGGGTGCGGTGGACATCCGTTGTGCCGGTTCATGCGCGTGACCATCAGAGCAGACGAAGTTGCACGCTGTATGGCCCTAGACCTCGAAAAAGTTCGTAGCGCGTCCCAAGAACTGGAATATCAGTCACGGTGGCGCGCTGAGGAGTCGCGAGGTAGACGAAGTACGGATGAGGCACCGGAGCGGAATCCAAAGCAAACGTGAAAATGGCGTGAAAATCTTCAGAATCGCGGGCAGGATGGGGCGCAAAAACAACTGCGCCGCAACGATAGCACATTACGTAACCACCGAGCTGCTGTGTCTGTGGAACACGTTGTCCGGTTACGTAAATGCACATGGAGCTTTCTTTATATTTTCATTTTGAAACGAGGGTTTTAGCAGTCTCTGGCAAATTGCTTTCATAATGCTTTTTTTTTTAGGCGACTGGTTTGATTGCGGGGTCTTGAGCACGAAACATTATCGCATAATGTTTCCAGAGCAACCTGCATCAGGGACGATGCAACCCCTCTCTTAAATAATTTGGAATGCGCTGATCACGCGCTTTTTCTAAGTTTGTGCGGTGCGCGTGTTCATCACTCCTTTTTGTCTTTTTTTTTGCGTTTTTACGTAGTAATTATGAACAAACTAGCACATTTGCACATTCTTTAATTGCAACTTTCCGATTCCAAAATTGGTCATACATGACTTGAAAGATAAGATTTTCTTCTTTCACTGTGTTATGCCGTGTAGTTGGTGTTGGTGTAGTTGGTTTTCAAATTGGTGTAACACCTATGTTAGTTAAAAAAAAAACTATCATAATTTTACCGCTGAACAATTCATTTTTATATTTATTTTATCACCCGGGACAGGTTTAACTCTGGCCTCAATTTCGCATGCTATTTGCTCGTCTAATTCTTTGCTGCGTCATCCTATTTTTACCGAACAGCGGAAGCTACTCCTTGGAAAACTCGCAATTATTTATATATTTTTATTGACTCAAAAACGATTTCAGTGTTTTTCGAAAGTAACGTTTATTATGGAACTTCTGTTTTCTAAAGAAAGACGTAACTACGTTAGTTACTTTCAAAAAGTAAGTAATTACACGCAGTTCGCTTTATTGTGACGTGTATTTTTCAAGTCAGCCAAAACACCAACTCATATGTGTTCGTTCGCCCACACTTTCTGTTTCAGCGTGCACAGCGAGCACCATCTGCTAGCAAGCAGCATAGCCCTCCTTTGGGTGATTAGGCCTCCGTCAAGCGTTCGACCTGCAAGCCCACTAACCACTAAAGCTTTGATTACTCCCCAGGGGCGACACAAGCGCCTCGTAAAACCCTGCGAAAGCGACGTCAAAGGCGGACCCCTCAATATGGCAACATACGACGCTTCCATCCGCGGTGCAGACACTCAGAGTCGAAATTTAAGACTCGTTCGTTTCGAGGCTGACTCTGAAACGAGGTTTTCATGAAAATATGTTATGGGGAAGCACATTAATGTGGCTTCCATTCTGAAAAAATAAAAATAAAATCGCGATGAAAACACAAACTGGAAAGACGCCTGAGAGCAAAGTATATTAAAGTTCATGCATTGTGTTTACATACTTTACTATGAAAGATAGTTGCGTTTTCAAATTGGTGTAACACCTATGTTAGTTAAAAAAAAAAAACTATCATAATATAGGCAAATCAAATATCTGCTGAATTATAGTTAAAGTTAGCATATTACAAAAAAATTATAAAATTCGGACATCCGCGCAATACTGGTCTAAGTTACCCAAACAAAACATGGCAGAATTTATTGTTAAATGTGGACCCACTCTTGTATAAATAAGGTACATTGTTGCAAGGAAACTTCATTGTTTGCCTAAAACTTTACTTGGTATAGAAATATTAAGTCCTTAAGATTTGTGTGCCTTTATTTAATGATCTCGGCTGACTACCAGAAGTTAGCGTGGCGTCAGTTTAGTTCGTCTTCAAAGCCTACTTTCGGAATAATTCCGGGGCAGAAGCCACTATCTTGCTGTACGTTATTACCGGCAATCATATAGTTATCTCTCTTTACTTCTTTATCTCTCTCTCTCTCTTTCGCTCTTTGTTTGCCGCTTTCGCTCAAAATTCTAAACCGAAATGGGGAGGCGGGGGAAGGGGGGGGGGAGGGGGGGGGGGGTTCGTATTAATCTCTAGAGCTAAAAAATACCGTTGTGTCACCAACTCAAAATAAAGCCGTGTTCGGTGCTGCATGTTGTGCCATCAAAAAGCGGAGTGTTTATATTTGGCTGTAGGAACTAATGAGGAAGAAAAAAATGAGATACGGGAAATGGAATATTAGACACCCAACACACGCCCCGTTCTGGCTCGTGCTGGGTTAGATATGACCCTAATTGACTCTCATCTTGCAGCATCATTAGCTGCCCGCTGTTATTGATTGCAGTCGGCTTTCGGCTTAGGAACTACCATTTCTATTCACCCCACGGCCACTCCTGCAACTGTTCGCGATTGCTGCACCCGCGAATCAGATATTTGCCCTTTGTTGGTGGCGGAAAACTTTGTATTGTGGCCTCGTCTTTCATTTCGAATTGATCAAATCGCTCTCTGCTATTAATAATTGTTCTCGCGTGAGTTCTCCCGTGCGGTGTTAGAGATACAGACGCGTGGCGCGGTCGGGGATTTCGCCTGGTGCATCATCAAGCTTATTGTTTGATCGAACCTTTTTTGAGCTGCGTGACTTGGGGGAAGAATAGTAAGCACACGATAATTGGTTGCGATATGTTCTCTCTGCACCAGCCGTCTTAATTTATGTTTGCTCTGCCTTTTGCGGTTTAATCCGCCAGTTGTGGGTACTAATCTTAACTAACAAAGTACCTTGGCATATGTTCATCCTGCTTCTTGACGAGTTCCATTGAACAGACTTCGACTAATGCACGTTTTCACAATGTGGAATCTACGCAATATTTCCCCGCAGTACTAGTATTATCTACAGATTATAAGGATAGATGGTCATTCCAACCCTAATCCCCCAGTCGTTGCACTCCACAATTTTCATTTCTTAAAGAAAATTCGTGGCTTTTTACCCCAAGGTCTTTAACCCTTTCCTAAAATAGTTTCGACGACATTTTTTAGAGCGTTAGCGTGGTTGAAATTTCTAAAATTGGCGTAAATCTAGGCATAAGTAAATAATCGAGTAAAAATCAAATTGTTTTCGAAACGCTTCACAATTTGATTTATGAAATACGAACAGCCTTCAGCTTTGCTATACTGTGATATTTTTAAACCTTTCGTTGTTAAACTATTAAAAAAATCAACAAAATGCACAAATATTAGCACAGTTTCTATATTGTTTTAGTTATCGCTCTACACCTGGAAATTATAACTTTTTGTATTCGAAGCCCTGTAGATGTAGTATTACAAATAAAAATCTTTGAAGCTCTACAACTAAACATTTCACAAACAAAAAAATATTGAAGTTGTAATTAAGGTCGCATTGCTGCCTAAACAACCGTCTATTACACCCTGAGGTGGTTCAAGTAAAAAATACAACACATATTCGCTTTCTAAGAACAGTTTAGTATCGTTCATTTCTTAAAAGTTAATCAAAATAATTTTTGTCAAAATCGAGAAAACAAAATATTGAAGTTGAGCTTCCGAGTCGCAAACTGGCATTGTTTTTCAGCGCCTCTTCACGGCACAACACTCCCCCTAACACGAGAGCTAAAAAGCTTTGCGCGCACGCAAGGCAATTTCTGGTCGGGAATGTGTTTTCGCAAGAGGGTTCTGCGCATGCGCACTCTTGACTCGCAATTGCTTTGCAAGTTGAGGAAATTGCGAGTCACTGTTTAAAGCTAAAGATGCGGCGCGCTCTGCCACTCACTTCCACTCGTCCTTCCTTTCGGTTGCAATGGGAACAACGGCGGTTATCCTGTGATAAATGTACGTACAGTCACTGCCTAACAGGTTCGTTGCGTCCTTTGTAGCCGATGTCAGCTCCCCTCACTCCGAAACTTGATGCCTAATCGGCGTCGGCATCTCCTAACAAGGACGTCTCTTCAGGAAACGTCATGACAATAGAGCGAGATCCCCACTAAACTCATGGCGAATTCCAATGGTTGTTCTGGAGCTCGCCGGGTTTGACTTTTCTGGAGCGATCCTATTTCACTGGGCGATCGGGATCGAGACGGACGTATTTCCACAGGTCGTTTTGGATTAGCTCCCGCTCCAGAGCATCTCGATCTGGATACGAGAAAAGTCGCTCCGCCGATTTCGGCGGATTCAACCGAAACCCAGCCGGCCAGCCCTCGGCGCACACACGTGACTTCCTTCCTCGTGGGGCATCTCGCCTGATCTCGCCCATCTCGCCTCAGAAGAATTCGTAATGGCCGCGCGGGAGGTGCCGCCTGTACCGCCCGCCTTACTGCTGCTGCTGCTTGACGACAGTTTGTCGTCAAGTTGCTCGAGCAGCTTCCGGCATTCCGGAAAGTTTTGCTAGAAGCTCCTGAGCCATTCCTGCCGCGATTGCGTCAAACACGTGTTAGCGCCGAGATTGCGAAAACGTCTTCAAAACGACCGCGGCGGCCGCAGAAAGGGGATTCCCGGGCAGGTGAATGACAGGAAAGCATCGGCCGATCCCGGTGCAGTGGTCATATTCCACTGGGGATCCGTAGGCGGCGCGACCCCGTTTGGGTCGTGTGCTCCATTCGGGATCTGGTCAACTAATCCCGGCGTGCTCCAAAACGCCCAATCGAATTCACTATCAGTTTCACATTGCAAGACTTCTGTTGACGCTATGAACGATGCCAGCCAATCCTGCGCTGGGCACGTATCACATCACCCGCTCCCCGGGCGTCGCTGCGCCCCTCTCCAAGGTCACTTGACAGTAACTCGGCACTGGATACGTTACAATGCCGCGTCGCGTCCGCTGCCGTTCATCGTAAGGTGTAACGGTTTAGAAAGAAAACGACCGACTGTAAGAAAGGGCAGAAAAAAGATGGGTATTACATTTTCTAATGACCTCACCACTGACTTGTGCGATCGGGATTCTGACCCAAGAAAAAAGTTGATTTTTGGTCAGAGTACGGTGATAAAACGATGGATGAAACAGGTCAATCGGCACAAGCAAGTCATTCTGTGGTTCGTGTGATTCTGATGAGTGTTATAGTAAGTTATGGGAGATTAGAGTTTTCCTCCTCCGATGGAAACAAATACGACTTTCGGGGGTAAGGTTCCCCTGCCGATGGATACAAAGGCTGCCTTCAGGGGCTTGGCTCGCTCTCCGATGAATACAATGGTCGCTTTCTTAAAAAGGGGGGGTCGGAGAAAAGTTGTCATCACTCTGTAGCCAATATCTATAAATTGAAGCGAAACAAGGGGCGTTTTCAGTGAACAATTCTTTCGACTGCGGAGGGATTTGAAAAGGGAGCATCACGCTTGTGGGAGGAGCTTCTCCTACCTTCTTGACTTGTTGCCGACTATAGCAGGATATAGTTCTTATTTAATTTTGTAAACAATGTTGATACTTGTCTTGTGTTTACTCATCCCAATGTTTCACCGGCTCTGTTCAGTTGCAACGATTACGGTATTCCCGCTGAGGGGAATTGTTTTGATACATCCCAGGGGAAAAGTGCTTGTGACAGAGTAGGAAAACTGTGATGCGTTTGGGAGCAAGGGCCAGTCGTCAAAGTTCATTTTAGAATCTAATTATGACACCTTATCAGCTATTCACCTATGATAAAAATAACAATGGAGGAATAACAATTTCCTGGGTTGCAAAAGAAAAGGTTGAAGAAAGAGGAACCGAAAGATGCTACATGATTCAGCTCAG
Organism: Ixodes persulcatus; assembly: GCA_013358835.2. NCBI lineage: Eukaryota > Metazoa > Arthropoda > Arachnida > Ixodida > Ixodidae > Ixodes > Ixodes persulcatus. The sequence continues at coordinate 96,863 of JABSTQ010008876.1, forward strand.
CGATGCCCGTCATAGGGACACGAAGTTATCATCACTTTAAGCCAGCATCTTCTTCAATGCTACGTGCTGGATTTACGCCCTATTCAGACACACATAGATTTTCAGTTTTAAAATTGATTTTAGTCTTGCAGTGTCGACTCAAAAATGTCGCCAATAAAAATCACATTAAAAAATCGCATGACCAAGAACATGGTGTACCTGCGATCCGGTCAACACTATATAGTTCAGGTCGTTTTCATATCGCGTGCTCTGGGGGCTTTTATGCTGCTGCTTACGTGTGTCGTCACACTGACAAGATGGAGGAATGACTGTGTGAAACAACTGACCTGCTGGTGGATATGCTTTCTCGGCAGCGCTAAGAAAATAGCAGACATTGCAAGCCGTGACCGATCACGAGAGAACTCCTCCGCAGGTGGCGGTTTCAATTGCAGCGATTGGAAGGCCAAGGGAGCAGAAGCAAGCCTTTTCCCATGATTATTGTCGCGCAGTTCTGCTTGCGCGAGTATTTAGCCTAGCTTTACTTAATACTTTTACCTTCTCCCAGTGTTCGTTGGTATTCACGGCACGGCTCATGGCTTCTACGGGAGTGGGGGGCATCAAATGGAGGTGAAAGTAAATGCTGTAACCGTACACGTAGTTTATAGAACCCCACGTCGGATATGCTTTGTTTTGTACATACCTGCTTTTCAGATCTCCACGTCGGAGGTGGTTTCTCTCCGCGTATAACTTCTCTGTCTACGAATGTGCTTTGTAATGTTTATAGCTGCTCTTGTGAGCTTCGTTCGGAATGTGTTCTGTCTTGTATTTGGGCTTGTTTTTGGGATGCTCATATTTGCTTTGGGCTCCGAGTCTTCTGATTGGCTACGCGACAATATCTATACGACGACGCAACAATTCTGCCTTTACCTCCGGTAGACACTCCGCTCAAAAAAAAAATATTGTGTTTCGTCCGGCTACAATGTCGACAGTGGTGTGCTGTACCGTGAAGAGGAGCTCAGAAACGAGTCCGGGTTGCGACGTGGCAGCTTAAATTCAATATTTTTTTCTCGACTTATACAAACATCGTTTTCATTAAACTTCCAAAAATTAAGGGCAATAAACTCTTCTCGAGTTATATTTTGTATTTGTACATGAATTACCTCATGGTAGAAAAAACAGATGGGCAGTAAAACTGACTTTTTTTAAAATTATTAATTTTTATGATGTATTTGTTTGTACCGCCCGAAACACTTTTCATGTGTAATAATAAATCTACAGGGCTTTCAACAAAAAAAAGGTTGTAATTGCCAACCGAGAGGCGAGAACTAAGCAACACAATTAGAAATGTGATAGTTATTTAAAAAGTTTGTTGAAGTTAAAAAAAAACTAGGGTAACAATAAAATTTAGATAATCATCCCAACATAGCAAGGTAAAAGTCGTTTGAATATTATAGCACAACTTGTGAAGCATTTCAAAGGAAATCCTCTTTTTACTACTCGATAATTGGTTGATGCCTAGTTTTATTACAATTTTAAATGTAAAAACAACGCTCACGCCATAACAAAATATTTTTCGGCAAAAATATTTTAGGTTCCATGAATTTTTTTCTTTTTTTTAAGAATTGGAAATAGTGGAGCGCAACATCTGAAACTCTTGTGGTGGAATGACTGAAATATATTGGTCTTTTTTTGTGGAAACTTAGAAATTAATGTACGTTTTATTGGCCACACATATTATTATTTATTGGCCGCACATATTAAAATTAATAATAATATTTTTATTCAAAAATGCCTATATCTCCAAGTTGATTATCGAGTCAGGTGAAAGCCAGAAGCTGCTTCTGGGACTTGATTATGCCTTAAATATAATGCAGGTTAAAAGTCTCACAGCCTCCACCTCACAGAAGAAAATATAAAAATATTTAAAACAATTAAAAAATTGGGTCTCACGTGTATAAGAAAAAATACGTTCGGCTGGTCGAAATTCGGAGTGTCACGTGCACAATACAAAGATATATCACACATGTCGAAATTCGCACAGCTCCACGTGCTCAGGAATGTTTTCACACTGGTCGAATTTAAAAATACAACGCAAAAATACACACACTTGACTTATTCTTTTACAGGGCACAAGGCGCAAATATTGCGTTGGTGCGTCAATCGAGCTCTACAAACTTAAAATAAGCCATTATAAAAAGAAAATTAACAACAAGACAACAGACCACTGAGTTATCAGGTGAAGCATACGGCGAAAATAGTGCGTCGGTTCTTCAATCGAGGACTACCTCTTAAAATAAGCCATAAAAAAGTCGGCAAATGATAGGATGGTTTGGATCAAAGTGTTTGTGGAATCGGATCGAGCAGTTTGAAATATCAAAGCCTAGTTGTTCCCACAAAAAGTCGTGCAAGTACGCACAAAAAAAAATTAAAGGAAAGGACATTAAACGCGCACAAATGCCTGCCTTTTCATGTCACGTGAAGAGGTGGCGATCTTGTAAAGTCAATAAAAGCGTGCAGATGAGTTAGGTAAAATTATTCGAAGTTCATAAAGCACGTGCACCCAAATACATGAATTAATAGCACAGATCGCGCCCACATCATCCAAGTTGAGAAATAAAAAAAAAAAAAGAATTGTAACAATCACAGTCTTGAGATCTCGCAAAACAGGCTTTTTGAAGCCTTCTTCAATTCCTTTTTTGAGTCAATAATAAACAATGATTCCGGTAGTTCAATAAACACTTTTGGCACATAAAAAAAATTGATACTTTCATCGTAGTGTGTGCTCACAAATGACTCTTGAAAGCTTCGAAGAGTACGAAGCTCACGAGGTGGAGCGGACGGGATTTTGAAGTCACGGGCCCAGAAACGCTGCCACACGACTATTTAAAAAAAAAGGAGTAAACAATTGCCATTTGAAGTGAAGCAAACAGTGTATCACTGGACAACTAGTCTGTGTTGTAAGCAATGCTCCTCAGGATTCCTTTTAAAAAGTGGTCAGTCCTTGATTGCCAGAGAATTGAACCATTAAAAAAGGAAGCTAAAGCATACATTATAATAAAAATAATAATCTTTAATAATAACAATAATAATCTTTATTTTATGTGTCCACAAACAGCACATGGCCTTTTGTGTGGTACACAACATATTTTCGAACATAACACAGGAAATCAAATACATTAAAAATAAAACTATACAGAAGAAAATTGGCTGAATGCAAAAACATGCGTAAGCACAAGATGGCTTCATCAAACTATACAAGTAATATGCCTTCCAGATTACGGCTAACAGTTGATGAGTCACTAAATATGTCTAGCCATGAAGAATCGATCTTATTAAATTCCGCTTGCATTCTTACCAACGGTGATGTGACAAAAAATGTGAGTGGGTAAAAAAGTCTGTGACTACGGCTCGAGCGTGATGGGGCATGGAAACAAATCGAGCTTAACAGTCCAGGGGAGTCGACGATCCCATTCGCAACCTTGCATAAAAATAAAATATCCCGATAACGTCGTCTGTCCAGCAGAGAAGATAAACCGAGCTTCGTAAGCAGCCCTTCGTAACTGTAGTACCACTTATGTCTAAAGAATCGATCGTAAACAATAGCGATAAAACGATTTTGAACTCGCTCAATAGAGCATGATGCAGTATGACTTAAAGAATTCCAGACAACAGATCCAAACTCAAGTTTTGAGCGAACAAGACAGCAAAACAAGCGAAGATAACATGCATGCGAAGAAAATTGTTTGGTAAAGCGAGAAAGTGCTCCCAAGGTTCTAAGGAGGCATTACAAGTGACAAACACATGGTGATTAAAGTTCAACGCGGTATCTATAAAAACTCCAAGATCACGAATGACAGTAACACGCTCGATGACGTTGCTATCAAGAACATAGCAAAACGCAAGTGGGTCCCGTTTTCTACTAATACTAATTGTTTTTGTCTTCAGTTCGTTCAGCAGGAGGTTATTATCGTGACACCACTTAGACACTTCACACACATCATTCTGAAGAAGTGCACACTCAGAATGCGAACGAACCTGACGAAACAGTTTTATATCATCTGCAAATAATAGCACTTTAGAATTTTTAACCGAAAACACAATGTCATTAACAAAGCACAAAAACAGAAGAGGGCCTAAATTGCTCCCCTGGGGCACACCTGAAGACGAAAAGAAGGGTTCGGACATAAATCCCGAAACGCGAACGAAATTCCTACGACTGGAAAGGTAACTTCTAAACCAACAACAGTACGTCGAACAGAGCCCATAATCATCCAGTTTATGCAGAAGCATATCGTGATTTACCCTATCAAATGCTTTTGACATGTCGAAGTATATTACGTCAACTTGCTGGTGACCATGAACAAATGACACAATATAATCCAGAAATGTGCACAGATTTGTTTCTACCGACTTTCCTTTCATAAAACCAAGCTGTTCAGGACAAATCTTTTGACGGAAATAGTTATAAAGACGTTCGTGAAGCGTCATTTCAAAGACTTTAGAAAAACTGCAGAGTAAAGACACTGGGCGATAATTTTTGACAATGCTACGATCACCAGACTTAAAAATTGGCACTATGACAGATTGTTTTCATATAGACGGAAATTTGCCCAACCGTAACGACAAGATAAAATGTGCAACAGCACCGGAGATAAAAGATCAGCGCAGCCTTTTACGATAAAACTGGGAATTCCATCTGCACCAGCAGACAACTTTGGCTTCATTTTTCTAATGCATGTTTCTATTTCCAATTCATCGATGGGGACAAAAGCAAAAAAGTCAAGTGTTTTTGCGCAGGATGAAACAAAATTCGCGTTGGATTCAGATGAAAAACATGACTTGAAATGCTGAGCAAACATGTTTGCGACTTCCGCTGGATCCGACGTACAGCCGGAACTATCACGCAAAAAAGGGGCACTATCGCTCTTTTTGTTTCTTTGAGATGTTACGAATTTCCAAGTCTTTGGGGTTAGAGTACATAGCAGACTCGGTCTTAGATACATAAACTTTTTCATCTCTCTTGAACAGCCATTTTGCTAAAGAGCGACACTCACTGAACTTTAGGGACCATTTTTCCAAACCTGACTTTTTAAAAAGCCTGTGATAATGCAATTTATTTCGTAAACAACACTTCAGTTCCCACGAAAAAAGCATCCATGGCGCTCGACACAACTGCAGTAAACGCTTCAGTCGCTGAGTCTACACATACGTCTTTCAAAATCGGGTTCTAGTCATAACTCTGGAGATAAGAGTACAGGTTAAAGTAATCGCCTTTGCTGTACAAAAAGTAACTCTGGCTACGAAAAATATGCTGACCAGGCGGAAAGAAAAATGAAACAACAAAAGGAGGATGAAAATTATCAACACGTGTTATAGGGTCGTCGACTAGACTGATACTGTCAATCGGCGAAGACACCAGTACTAGATCAAGTATGTTACCTGCCGAGTTTTTAATTGTATTGCACTGTTCGAACCCGTTAATATATATGAAATCTAATAGACTTAACGCCTTTGGACTGAAAGCACTGCTGTCCGTCCGAACATGATCCAACGTCCAGTCTATTCCAGGCATATTGAAGTCACCATATATCTGAACACGAAAATTTGAAACATTCAGGCTTCGCTCCAACGCTTTTAGGTGGCCCACAAAAGATCGTAATTGAATTGGGGTGGAAAGTAATAATTCCCAATTAAATGGTTGACGCCATCTTTAGATGCGATCTCGACCCACACACACTCAGAGTAGGACTCGAGATCGTGCCTTCTCCATGCACGCCAAGAGGCGTCAACCGCTGTGAGTACACCGCCGCCATATATCTGACCCGTGTTTGCATAATCTCGATCGCGTCGAAAGACGGAATAACAGGGGGGAAAGTAATTCGAGCTAGAAATGCCCTCCTCAAGCCACGTCTCCGTGAGACATAACACGGTGAATGAAGTGCCTACGATTCCAGACATAAACTCAGACGCCTTTGTTCTGATACCACGCACATTTTGGTAATAAACAGCGCACTCCATTGTCTTATTCATTACCGGTGGTTGTAGGATCACCCGGAATGTTTAGTCTCCCGAAAAAAGGGCGAAAGAGGCATCCAGCCGGCCACATCTCTGCTTGGTTAAGTATCTCAAAGTCTTCAATATTGACAGATATATGCAAGAAGCGTAGCTATCGTGCTTGGACACAAGTTTGGTGCATGTGGCAGACTTGCCTTTCAGGGTAGCGGCCACAACATCTGAAATGTCCGAAACCGTTGTGCTGGGATTCAGTCTGGAAACGAAGAGCGCACGAAGTCTTGGCGGTCGTGGTACGGAGGACAGCTTGCTGGTAGTGTTCTTGCCCTCGGTAGGTTGAGGCCTTTTCCTTCTTGTGACGGTGATGAATCCCTCGTCGTCCACAGGTCCCGTACGGCTGTGCTCCGAGTTAGCAGCGCCGTCAGCGACTGCCGCAGTAGAAGGGCGCACGCTTGCACAGTTTCCATCGCGGCTTCCGTCAAGACAACTCGATGAGGGCACTGGCGTCTTCAGAGCAGTCGCCGAGGGAACTGGCTTCTTCAAAGCAGTGACAAAGTTTTTCGATGATACAGATGGTGCGGGCGTCAGTTCTCCCGATAAACAAGGCTTACGCTGCAACTCACTGTTGCGCGATAGTTGGAGGCGCATCGACTCGTTGTCAACCTTCAAAGTTTTGACAACATTCGTGAGGTCGTCGATTTTCTTGCACAGTAGGACCACCAGCTCGAGAAGATGGGCGTCCGTTCCATCCATGACGGCGTCGGCACTCGGTTCTTGCTCATGAGGCAAGATTGCGACGCTATCGTCGCTGACCTTGTTGCCCGTTTCGTCCAGACGCTTGGCGCAGGAGGGGCACTTGTAACTGCTGCGACCGTCGACCATGAGGAGCTCGTAGTCTTCCTCAACCACGTTGATGCACTTGCAGTGAAATCGCCGCTTACACGGACCAGAACAGGCGAGGTACTGCTGCCGCCCATAGAATGGAGCGGAGCAGCTGCCGCACACGTCCTTGCTGCCGCCCATTTTTCTAACTTCGAACGGCACGAAACTTCTGATGTTGTAAAGCAAACATTATACAATTATCAAACGTTTACACATATGATACATATGAGTGTCCAAGATAGAACACAAAGAAATAAATTTTTTAGTATTTTAAATAACTACCATATTCCACTGGTTCCCCGTAGCAATGTTGAAGTTGGAGTCATGAAAAAAACAGTGAATTTGTCAAGGTTACAATTTTTAGTGGATTATAAAGGCATATGAGTTTTGTGTTTTAGGAGTTTACACGACGTTCATTTGCACAAAGTCAGTCCATCACCTTTATAGCCTCAGTCTGAAACATTTCTATTTCACGATGCAAAACTAAGTGCCTAGAAAATAGGACGGTGTCATCAGCATATTTACTAATTTTGAGGTCAGTCGTTTCCTTTCAAAAATAATTTATATACATGTTAAATAATATTAAAAGCTATATAGATACCTGGGGAACTCCAGAGCTCAGGAAAGCCTGAGAATTATGCTCATTGTCTAAGGACACTACTTGGGAACGATTCACAAGATAAGTCGTGACCCTATTGGAAAGACCAGTTCAAACTGGTACCAGTTTCAAACTTGGTTATTGCTCCAGTTTGACCAGTTTCATAATGGTTAACTGGTCAAGGTAGTTCGAACTGGTCACACTGGTTGACTGGTCAAGGCGGTTGAAGTGACCATACCGGTTGACTTCTCAAGCTGATTCGGCAAAAAATATTTTAATTTGTTCACGCCACCACTGCGCTTCGGAAATCTTTATTATACACAAATGTAGACACAATACGCCTACTACATGCATCAGCTGAACATAGATTGAGCGCATACACATGCACGACACATACAAACATCAATACAAGAGCACACTAACGCGATGACTACTTCCGAGCTCTGCGTTTCCGTCTTTTATACCGGTCGTTTTCAACGCACGAAATTTCTCGGTGACCGCAGAAGCAATAAAAAATTCCCAGCATGTCGATTTCTTTCCAGCAATGTCATACCTCTGAGAATATTTTGAACGGCTCAGGGGATGAATCTCTTAGTAAAAAAGAGACGCTCGATCATACCTTAAATATTTGAAAGGCAAAAAATCAGTGAGAAAGCCCATAAACAAAGTGAGAAAGAGGGGTCAAACTGGTAACCAGTCGGACCAGGTAGGCAACTCTGGTGACCAGTTTGGTCAATCTGGTTACCAGTTAGACCAGTGAGGCCAGTCTGGTGACCAGTTCGATGTCTGGTGACCAGTTCAGCTAATCTGCTGAGCAGTTCAGACAATCTGGTGACCAGTTCGGCCAATCTGGTGACCCGTTCGGCCAATCTGGTGACCAGTTCGGCCAATCTGGTGACCCGTTCGGCCAATCTTGTGACCAGGCAGCCAATCTGGTGACCAGTTAGAAGGCAATCTGGTGACCAGTTAGATAAATATGGTTGCCAGTTAAACCAGTCTGACTACCAGTTGCACCAGTTTGATTTCTTGATAGACCAGTCTGACCAGTCTACATACCAGTTTGGCCAGTCCAAATAAAAGTCTGACCAGTTAGATTTTCAAAGTGGTGTTTCCAATAGGCCGAGAAACATATGAAATACTCCCCTAAAACCCAAACTGGAACGCTTGTCTAAGAGGATGTTGTGGTTCCATAAAATCCATAAAATGCGCACACACGTACATGTTGTTGCCGAAAGAAGAGAGCAGGGTATCAGAAAAGCCTTCGAAAAGATTTTTTGAATCCCGACCAGTTATGCACCCGTATTGATTTGGAGAGATAATTTTGTTTATCGAGAAAACCAGACATAGGAATAAAAGAATGGTTTTCTAAAATTTGTGTACTGCAGGACACTATTGATATTGAACTGTATTATGAAACTTGGTTTGGTAAACCAAGTTTGAACGCCTAAAAAACTAAACCTTGTTTTAATTTGTCACGAATAATGCCAGTTTCCGAAATGTCATTTCAGATAGCTAGGAGGACTTTTTTATAGTTGTAGACCCGGAATAAGTCATGTACTATAATGACATCAACGCTCACCGATCAAAAGCGGTTAAATCTGAAAAGATGTGATCGCAACTGAGGCGCCAAAAGATTAGGAAAAAAAGCGGATTCACAGACAATCTGACTTAGGGGGGCTGAAGCCACAACACCGCTGGATGCTCTAGTTGAGACCCTAACTGAGTTCAAAAAATACATTTTAAATGTATTTATCGTGTCAGACATATTATTTCCGAAATGGTTTCTTATGTTTTCTACTATGTTCAGTTGTTCGCATGGTATTTTATGTTTTCTATTATGTTCACGCAGTATCTTAACGACAGCCCAAGTTTTTCTTAAGTCAAAAGAAGCTTCAAGGAAAAGCTTTTTTTTTTTTTAGAAAACGCTTTTTTTTTTATGATTGAATCAGGGCGTTGACACGATTTATTTCTATCTCACCTTCCACCAGGGTAGAAACTTTCTTCACAATTGCTGTTTGTGGGTTCCGGCTTCAAGAAGTTCATAAGTCAACCAGGGCTGTGTGGGCCTACGTTTGTTGATGTATACAATCCTTTTTAATGTGTTTTTGAAAGTTGTGATAATGTCGATAAACATTGTATGTGTGCATGCTTATGCGGTTAGCTGAGTATAATATAATAGCAATCTTTATTATTGTGTGGGTAAGAATTGATCTCATTCGTATTTCTTAAGGAGGCTATCAAAAGTACTCTGGTCAAACTTTCAATAAACAAGTTTTCTCGGTTTTTTTATCTTTAAAAATGGAGCCACATTTTCAAGCGACAAGGTAGTGACCTAGCAGTTTTCTCCTAATCACGGCGGCGTGAATAGTAGAATCTGTGGTTCGGATGCTAATGTGATAAAAAAAAATAAGAGTAAGAAGAAGAAGCAGCAGAAGAAGGGCTGGAGTGGGAGGAAGAAGAAGAAGAAGAGAAAAAAACAGCAAATGCATGAAGAAGGTTTTTTCAGGGGCTAGATCGCCAGCGGACAAGCTATAGTTAAGCAATAGGAACACAAAATACACGCCCTCATGTAAATAGAATTACGCAGAGTGAGAAAAAAATTAACACAGAGGGAAAAGACAACCACACCATGTAGCTTAAACAGTCCGTAAAACAAATTCACAAATCGTAGTTTATAAAACACAGTAGCTTAAAGCTACCGTGTAACAAAATCAGAAATCGTAGTTTATACACCATATTCTAAGCTTTTTTCTGACAGTACTAAGCGACTGAAAGTGTAGAAGCTTAGCAGGCAACATATTATAGTAGTGAGATATCTAATAATACCTGACTATTTTTCCGTAATTTGTGAGTCCTTTTGGCAGAATAAACCTTTCTGTTCTTGTTAAGTCTAATTTCTTGTCTAGTAACAGCTTTAATGTGCTACTTAAAAAGTTTTTTACTAGTATTAAAAATATACAACCTTTCAAATGAAAAAACGTGTAGCGTCCGTTTTTTTACACCGGTTTCTAGCTCTCAAGTTGCGTTCCATACGTAAAATTCCTGGCTATGCATGTAAAATATTGTCTCATTTTATGTTACCATAATTAGAGCATAAAATATATATATATTATTTCACACGTAAGGACCGACTCTCCCAGCGCTTTGTACACCCTAAATCTCACAGTCATATCAGTCGTGAATCTCATACGGTATACGAAGGCAGAGACAGCCCGAAGGCGCTTGGCTAAGTAATCAATGCGAGCATTCCAGGATAGATGTTCATAAAAGTCACACCTAGATATTTTGTAGATGACACATATTATAGTAGAAGACACTTACAGGTTTTGCAACTTAATATATGTAGAACCAATGACACAGTCAGCTTTAATATATTATGGGGATCAGGAAAGCAAATTATTTTAGGTTTATCGTTGTTTTTTGATCATGTCATATGCTCGTACATATCAATCTGGAATGATGAAACCGCGTTGCTTCTATAAACAGAGCCAATATACCGATGCTCCCTGGCCGTCGAGGTTGCGATAGGTGCTATCGCATACCTTGGCTCGGACGACGCACAAAGCGGCGTCTTGAGGCGTGCAGAGCTTGCTCTCTTGTACCGAAGGTGTGGCGTAAAAAAAAGTGCAGTTAAATTTCCGACACGAACGACTACCGATGTATCCGCACGCTTAGCGCTCAACCAGTTCCTACCTAACTCGAAGTAGTTCTAGGCCCCAGAAAACTTGTGCGATTGCACCGTGTCGTTCGTAAATTAACTCGGCGAAAATACCAGGCAGACGAAGACGCGCGCCCTCGAAGTTGGCGGCAGCCACTTAACCGACTTATGATCGGAGTGCCAGCCCACCTTGCTCGATGCATAGGGATTCTCGAAGGCAACACCGTCAGTGCGGAGGTTCTCGCTGTATCGCTGCTGCTCGGGCTCTATCAGCGAGCGCCAACAGTCAGAGAGAAATATAGCAAATAAAAGAACACGACGCAGAAATATAAAAAGCTAGAAACACCGGAGTTGTTCTTTGAGCGAGCGCGCAGCCTGCATTGCAATGCAGAGAACACGGCGAGATCGGTAGCACTTGCCCATAACCGTCCTGTTTATGTCCAGCCCTTCTGCCGTGTTTGTAGGCAGAGCGCCCCGCGCGTCGGAGTATACATACAGGGTGTTTCACGAAACGCGGGCCAAATTTTTCCTCTGAAAAGTACGCACCACACACACAAATGGTTGATGTATTATTTGTTTCTGCCCAATGAAAAACTTAGAAAGCAAATAAGTATTTGATAGAATTAGGTTAATATTAACTGCGCCGCTCTTCATCAGGTGATGAAGAGCGGCGGAGATAGTCCTGGATGTCCCGAGGTCGCTCTCCAAGACGTGGTCGAGGATCGTTGGGCGCACACCATCGTGGGCCCATCTGGCGGTAGGGGCATCGGCGGTGGATGTGGTCCGCTTCATCGCAGTGGTAGGACAGCGGGCCTCGATCGGCCGTTCCCCACAAGTCGATTTTCCTTGCTTGTTGGAAAATGTTCTGTTCTGTTCTGGGCGAACGTGCGCCCGATCTTCCTGGCGTTGGGGGTATTGCGGGGCTAGAGGTTCACGTCGGTAAGGCGCCATGTACGGGCGCGGGGCTGGTGGAGCTCGTCGGACCATTACGGCGTAGCACAGAGCTGGCTCCTCCTGAGCTGCTACTGTGACGGAAGTCTCGGGCTGGAAGGCTCGGTGAACCTCCTCTCGGACGACCTCGACGACTGAGGGTGAGGATGGGCGATCTGCAGCAGGTAGGATCTTGCGGACTGGATTGGATTGGAACAAACTGTATTTGTGCCTTCAGTTTGGCGCACACGCACCCCGACGAGGGCCTACGTCGTTTTCGGAGTTGCCGTTTCTCGGCGCGGGTCTCGGCTCGCTGTTGTCGGCTCGCCGGGTCCCTGCCTTTTGAGCGCCCCGAGGACCTGCTGGACGGCCCAAAGCTGTTGATCCTGGTCATAGCTCTTCGCAGCTGCCTCGAGCCGCGACGGAATCGTTCTTGATCTTGCTTCCTCTTCGTGTTTGATGCAGTCGCATAAGATGTGCGTGTGATCTGCCGTCTCCTTCCGACAGACCTTGCACCTGTCGGTCGGGTATGTCTCGGGGTTCATGTGATGCGTCAGTCCTGGGCTTGGTAGTGATCCGGTCTGGAGCTGCCTCAGTAGTACCGCCTCCGCTCGACTCAGCCTCGTGTGCGGGGGTGGGAGAGTCCTGCGAGCCAGGCGGTAGGCCTCCGTGATGTCGTTATAGTCCGCCATACGGGCCTTGGCTTCGAACCACGTTGGATGGTCTGTCGCCGAGGCGCGGTTAGTTAGCGCTCTCGCCGCTGCATGTGCGGTCTCGTTGTGCTTGTCATTGCGTTCCAACGCGTCGCCCGCGTGCGCCGGGAACAACTTGATTCTTACTTTTCTGTCTTGCAGATTGACCGCTCGCAATACTCGCTCGGCCTTCCGGCAGATTTGGCCTTTGGAGTAGTTTCGCAGCGCCTGTCTCGAGTCACTCAGCACCGTGTGGCATTCTGCGTCGGCGATGGCCAGGGAGATGGCCACCTCCTCCGCTTGTTCCACTCCGGCGCTTCTCACGCTCGCTGCTGTCCTCGTGGCGCCGGTCAAAGCCTCGATGGCAACCGGTGCGAAGGCGTTCCGTTGATATTCGGCCGCGTCCACGTACCGCGCGTGCCCGTCATTGCCATGCAGGTCGATGAGAGCCTTCGCCCTCGCTGCTCTTCTTCCTTGTTGTAGTCGGGATTCATCTTATTGGGTATGGGGTCGATTCTGGTCTGGCTTCGAACCTCTTCGGGGACTGGGAGCTTCGTCTCTGTCTCGTTCGAGTATCCTATTCCCAGGTCGTCCAGTATCCTCCTCCCGGTTTCAGTCGTGGACAGCCGCTCCAGTTGAGCGATCCGTTGCGCTTCGGCTATTTCTTCGAGCGTGTTATGTATCCCGAGTTGTAAGAAGCGGGTCGTACTCGTGGACTCGAACAGGCCCAGCGCCGTCTTGTACGCTTGTACGTGTTGCAGCTATCTGTGGTAGGCCGCAACGTACGCGACGTGGCTGATGATGAAGGATTGGACGAGCCTGATTAGGCTCTCCTCTCTCATGCCTGCCTTCCGCGACGTGACTCGTTTGAGGAGTCGCGTTGTCGCGTTGCGTTGGCCGCTTTGGCCGTGAGACGGGCGACGGTTTCGCCGATCCTTCTGTGCTTTTCGATGACCCTGCCCAGGATCCTGATTTTGCCGACCTCGGGGATCACGTTGCCAGATTTGGTTACGATACGTATATTTTCGTATTCGCGTTGTCTGGTCTTGCCTCTGCCGTTGTTAGTAGGCTGGATTATCAGGAGTTCCGATTTGCTCGGCGAACATCTCAGTCCAGTGCCTTCCAGTTGGTTTTCTATCGCGTCGACGGCGGCTTGCAGCGCGCCGTCGATGTGGGTGTCGCTGCCAACGGTCACCTCTAGCGTGATATCGTCCGCGTAGATGGTGTGCCTGACGTCTTCGATGTCCGCGAGCTTCTCGGCCACTCCGATCATTACCAGGTTGAACAACGTCGGCGAGATGACCGCCCCTGGGGTGTACCGGTACTCCCAAGCTCCTTCTCTTGCGTCTGTAGGTCGCCTGCTCACAGCTCGGCGGTCCTGTCCGTGAGGAAGTCCTTAATATAGTTATAGGACCTTTCGCCCATGTTGAGCTTGGAGACTTGGGACAGGATCGCCGAGTGTTTCCCCCTGTCAAAAGCGCTCTGCAGGTCGAGCCCTAGGATTGCCTTGTTGTCGCGGGCGGTGCCGTTGTCATCAATGATTTGGTATTTGAGTTGCAGCATCGCGTCCTGCGTGCTCAGGTGCCGTCTGAAGCCGATCACCGTGGCCGGGTACAGCCCTTCTCGTTCCAGGAAGTCTTGCCACCTGTTGAGCAGGACGTACTCCAGCACCTTGCCCACGCACGACGTGAGCAAGATGGGCCGGAGGTTGTCCATGTCCGGTGGCTTCCCCGGCTTGGGGTTCAAGATGATCTTGGCTGTCTTCCACTGCTTCGGCAGCGCGCCCGCTCTCCAGCACATGTTGAAGTATTTTGCTCGGTTCTCAATCGAGCCGTCGTCGAGGTTCTTGAGTGCCTTGTTCGGGACGAGGTCCGGGCCGGCCGCCGACCGGCTGTTGAGGTCGTGGAGGGCCGCGCGGACCTCCTCGATGTCGATGTCACGATCGAGCTTCGCGTTGGGTAGGCCGCCATATGGCGCGTGTTGTTCGGTGGGTGTAGTTGGCAGGTATTTGTCGATGATGCGCCTGGTCACTTCGTTGGCGCCGTGCACCGAGACCGCCCGATGTATGAGCTTGGCGAGTCTGTCTCTTTGGTGCGACTTGGTCTTGGTTTCGTCGAGCAGGTGCTGCAGCAGGTTCCACGTCTTCCCGCTGTGCATCTGCCCGTCTGCCGCGTTGCAGATCTCGTTCGACTGTTGCACACATAGCGCGCGGCAGTGATCCTCGATCGCTCGGTCGAGCTCCGCCACCTTCTTTCTAAGTCTGCGGTTGAGCCGTTGTTTCTTCAATCGATTGAGTATCGACTGTTTGGCTTCAATGAGATGCGCACGCCGGCTGTCTACTTTGTCGATCTCCACGTCCGTTTCAAGTTCTTTGGTCGCATCGCGTACGCTCTTGGTGATTTCGGCCGTCCACAAGTCGATGTCTCCGATCTCGTCGTCTCCGTCTCTCTTCTGGTTTCTGGCGTCTCGGAAGGCGTCCCAGTCTATCCATCTGTGTGTTTGGGTGCTGGTGTCGTTGTGTTCCGGTATGCTGATTTCCACAATGGTGTGGTCGCTGCCGAGGTCTGCCCCCGTGTTTCTCCAGGTGATCGCTCCCCGGGCGTCGTTCTTGACGCACGTGAGGTCCGGAGTGGTGTCCCGGGACATGGAGTTACCGATTCTCGTCGGATGCGTCGGGTCCATGATGAGGATGAAGTCGAGTTCCGTGGCATCTTTGTACAGGTCGCGGCCCTTTGCTGTGTACTTGTTGTAACCCCAGGTTGGGTTCATCGCGTTGAAGTCACCGCACGCGAGCAGCGTGTTGCGGCCCGCTGCGGTGCTGGGTCTGTGCAGTAATGTCTTGAATCTCTGTTTTCTCTGTTATGGGTTACTGAAGACGTTGAGCAGAAATATACTTCCTTTTCTTTTCTTGCCCGGGATAATTTCTGTGAGTGTGTGCTCGATCTTGCTATTGTTGTGTAGCTCGTGTTCGACGAACGTGAGTCCCTTCCTGACCAGGGTGCACAGGCCTCTACCGTCGGGCGGGCCCCTGTGCACTCTGTAGCCGGGGAGAGACGGTGCGTCAATGAGTGTCTCTTGTAGTAGTATTATGTCCGGCTTACGCGCGGCATGTGCGATGTGCTGTTGGATAACTGCCTTCTTCATTTCGAAGCCGCGACAGTTCCACTGCCACGCGGTTACGCCTACTACTGCTGTTATCGCGCTGGCGGCCATAATTGCGTTGGCGCGTACTGGGTCTCTTGGTAGGGTGAATGTTGCGCGAAGAGGGGCGCAAACGTCGGGTGGCTCACGATCGGCTGTAGGGTCTTTTCGATGTAGGCGAATCTGTTCATGTTCTCGGCTTGGCACGTCTCCATTGTTTTTTTCATTACTGTCACTGCTGCGATGTTTGCCGTGATTAGCTCTTCGAGCTTGGTGAATCTCGCCTCGAATTTGACTTCGGGCTTGTCGATGCGATCGCTTTCATTCTGTTTGCGCGTGGTCTCGACGGCTCGCTTCTTCAGGGCCGGTTCCGCTACGTCTGTCTCCTGGTTGTTCGTGGTTGTTTCCTCCGTCTTGTTAGTGCTTGGCGTGGGTCTCTGTAGAGACTCGTTGTTACATAGCAGCAGCTTACGTATCTCGGCGATCTCTCTCGTGAGGTTATTGACGGTCTTTCGCAGCGCCACGTTCTCTTTCCTTAGGGTCTCGTTGGCTTCTCGCACCTCGTTCACAAATCGTCTTTCTTCGTGGCGTCGGTGTTTTTCTGCGCACTCCTTTTATTGTTTCCTTTCACTACGTCGACCCATCCCACTCGTTAACGAGGTGGTGACCTTGTCCTGCTGAAGCTTCTCTTGCAGCAGCTGCTTCTCTGAATTTTGGCGCGCGGATCTCTGATGGGGTCATTGAATTTCGCACATTCGGCGGCTTGTCGAGGGGGGGAAATTGCTTTCCAATATCAGCTGACGTTCGGCCTGTCGGCCCTCCCATTGGCGTTTGCGCACTACGTAGGAGATCTTGTATTTCGCCTTGCACGTTCGATCTCCGGTTGGGTGTTCGCCCCCGCACAACTTACATTTCGGGGTACAGGGATGGTCTTGTTTGGGGTTCGCTAGCCCGCAGGCCAGGCAGGTCATAATTGAGAGAATCGGGCACACGTCCTTGCGGTGTCCCACGCGTCCGCACTGCTGGCAAACGTCAATCTGTTTCCTGTAGAGGTGGCACGGTAACAGGGTGACTCCGTATCGGACGAAGTTCGGTACCTTAGGTCCATGGAACGTCACGATCACGGTTGTCGTGCTGCGGATCCACTTTGCGCTCACTGCAAGCGGGTTCCTTTCGTTGACGATGTTCCTATCTAGCTCGTCGGCGCTCGCGTCGATGGGGATGCCTCTGATGACACCCTTGACGGTGTCGTGAGGTGCCGTAAGATATGCGCTGACTTCGTAGGGTTTACCTTGAATAGAGATTTCCTTGATTGTAGCG
Source organism: Ixodes persulcatus (assembly GCA_013358835.2). Classification (NCBI taxonomy): domain Eukaryota; kingdom Metazoa; phylum Arthropoda; class Arachnida; order Ixodida; family Ixodidae; genus Ixodes; species Ixodes persulcatus. The sequence goes on from JABSTQ010008876.1 coordinate 114,075, forward strand.
TACCTTGCCGCGTTGTCTTCGTTCGGTGTGCTGGCGACCATGATGTTCTGTTGCGTGTTGGGGCAGATGGTGTCCGTGGCGCTTTCTTCGCTCTTGATCTTGGCCGCGGCGAGTATGGCCGAGGCGACGGTGGTGGTGCCAGTCTTGACTATGTCCAGTCCCCCTCTGGGTCTGAAGACTATCTTCCTCTCTTCCAGCGGCATGGCTGACATGCGTACTGCCTTAATGACCGAGGCTCTGACGTTCTTGTTGAATTTTGATTTCGGGCTTGTTAACTCCCGCCGGGTCCGTTGGGCTTGCCGCTGGCGGGGGTCCGCTGGCGCAGCATCGACATGCGCTCCCCTGCGAGCGTCCATCCGGCTTCGTTGTGGTATTCTTCTGGTGATGAGTCTTCTCCTTGAACTTGGACGCACATTTGGTTGTCCACGATCATTGTTGTCCGAGCGGACGCCTTCGTCTCGAAGCTGGCGAGCAGCCGCCGCCGAGGCAGGCGGGCGGCGGCGGGTTAACGGAGCGAGGCGGAGTTTATACCAGGGTCGCGTTCTCCTCCGGGGTTTCAGGAGCCCGGAGAAGTCGACCGCTCTCGTTGGCGCCTGGAACACTTCTCGTTTGCAGAAAAACTTCTCTAGCGTGAGGAAAACTTCACTCACTTTCTTGATGTTGGTATCCTCTTTGTCCGCTTGAAAAGCTTAATCGATTGGTGTAATCCGCTTGAGCGTGCGTCCCCTGATTCCGGGTCTGAAGGTTGAGAAAAACGGAGCGCAAGTGAGGCACGTCCGTCCGCTCCGCCCACACCAAGTTCCTCCCGATCTTGCGGAGCTCTTCCCTGACGATATTCCGGACGATATCCTGTACGATCTCCCGAAAGCTGTGGACACCGCTGGTATTCAAGTTCAGTAGGGCAGCTGCGACGGTTGGAGCACCAGGCGCGCCGGCGAGTCGGTGGTAGTGGCTTCCGCGGGCTGTCATTGCGCGCTCGATATTGGTGGCCTCGGTTACAAAACCATCGAAAGTCGTCGGGGGATTGCGTACCAAGCCTCCGCAAATTTCGCTCAATTCACGCCACGCACGAGAGCGCGAAGTTTCTTATTTTCCGCGGCCTCTGGATCGGCTCGGGCACTTAGACGCAGGACATCCTCAACAAAGCTTGTTACGCTTTCGTTAGGACCTTGCACCCTTATTTGGAGGAGATCCTCCGCTCGCTGCCGACGGTGGTAGTTGATGAAGTTCCGCTTTAATTCGGCGGCGCATGGTTCCCACGATGTAAAGAAGGCTTCGTGGTTCTCATACCAGTGCCTCGCGGTGCCTTCAAGTGAGAAGTAAAGGTTTTCGAGGCGGTGCTCATCCGTTAATTCGTATTGGCGCGCTACACCTCTATAACGATGCAGCCGGTCTTCTACATCCTCGTCGTCTTCGCCGTGGAAAGGCGTCGGAGTCCGGGGGGCGACAGACAGGATGACGACGGGTGGGGTAGTCATCGTCGCGGTCTTCTTCTTCGGCTTCTGTGGTAGTGTTTCAAATTCCTGCATTTGGCCTTTGGTACGGCGGCTTGCTCGGGCGTTGGAGTCTTCTGCAAAGGGTAGCCTCCTGGGCTGAGCACGTCACTTGGCCGGCGTGTCTTTGGAGGGGTACGGTTTGGGGGCATAAAATGCAGTACCCCGCACCTCCACCAGAATGTCACGAATGACAAGTGATGAGGCGACGAAAACTGAAGCGAACTAAACGTTTATTGAGGCGAACTTGTGCTCGAAAACAAAACAGAAAGAAAGGCTAGCGTCGCAAGCGTCGATGGCGGTGAAACAGCGGGATCAAACGCTGGAGCGAGACTAACTTGACAAGGTCGCGGGCGGCCTCTTATCTAGAGTGCGTCTCTATCTCGAATTCGGCAAAGAAGGCTCGAGCGTCGCGCGCTCGGGGCGAGAATGAACACGCACTTTCTAGAAAAATAAAGCAGGAATAAATGATAGAAGTTACGTCCAGAACAAGAATAAACGAGAACTTTCTAGAGGTCCGTGACCGAGCGTTGCTTTCCCGGCACTGCGCGAGTCAATATATAGTCTGTAGAGTACATCACGCAGGTAGAAGGAAGAAAGTGTAACCTGCCCGAATTCCCAGAAACATTAGTGGTTGTGTAGCCCGCAACAACAACAAGAATAATGATTATAATAATACATATAATAATGATAACAATTCTTACACTACTACTACTAATAAAATAAAAATAATAACATGAACAATTTTTGTTTATGTTGATGTGTCCTCAAACCGCACGTGAAATAAGAGTAGTAGACAGTTAGTCAAAATAAAAAATAAAAAAAAAAGATGGGGAGAGCAACAACATGGATATTATTATATAGGAATCAGTGACTCGCGATATTGTCGAAAATTATTCATGTCGCTAAAAATATCTACAACAATATGATAAGGTTCGTGGAATTCCAGTTGCATTCTTGTTAGTGGTGATATGTCATATGAAATGAAAGAGTAAAAAGGGCTATGAGAGCAACTGAATCGCTTGGGAGCATGAAAACAAACATAGCTCGACCAAATTGGCGAATCAACAGCTACGCTCACAACCAAATGTGAAAACATTGAATCACGTAATCGTCTTCGATCCTCTGGAGTGGACATATCTAGTTTTTTTTAATAACCCTTCATAGTTGTGTTAACACTTGTGCCAAAAGTTCCTGTCATAGATAAAACCATTAAAGCGTCTTTGGATACGGTCGGTAGAAAAGGATAGAGTGGGTTTCATATAATTACAAACAGTAAAAGCGAACTCCAGTTTTGTACAGACTAGGCTGCAAAATAAACGTGTAAGGCAAGTATCAGAAGGAAATTGACACGTAAAACGTGATATCGCCCCCAGATTCTTAAGATAGGCGCTGCTGATAGTTGAAACACGATAATTAAACTTCAAGGATGAATCAACAGAAATGCCAAGATCGCAAACGACGAACGCACAAGCAACGATACTCCTGCCTATTGTGCAAATGAACGCAAGTGGATCGCGCTTTCTAGTCAAAGTCATTGTATTTGTTTTCAATAGATTCACCAAAATTTAATTCATCCAAAACCACATTGCGATTGCCGCTTCGTCGTCCTGAAGAAGCACACAATCTAAGGGAAAACGTACACAGCTAAGCAATTTGAATTGTTCGGCAAATAATAGTACTTCGGAATTTTTCACACAAAGCGAGATGTTGTTCACAAAGATTCCAAATAAAAAGGAACCCAAGTTGCTTCCCTGGGCGACTTCGGAGGCAATGACGAAGGTTCGTAGATGGATCCAGATACCGAAACATCATTTGTGTGACATCAAATATAATTTTTAAACCAACGGCAGTAACTTGGACACAAGTCATATCTATCAATCTTAGACATAACATTGTGATTAACCTTATGAATGCTTTTTAGTTGTCAAAGTACATTCTGTCAGCTTGCTCGTGGTCACAAACTAACGGATTGGTGTAATCTAGGAAAAGGCTTTGATTGGTTTCTACCGATTTGCCCTTCAAAAACCATGTTACACGGTGTTTATCGTTTCGGTGAAGTACCTGTAGAGACGTCTGTGCATTATTATTTCAAAAACGTTAGAAACACTGCACAATAGAGAAACGGGCCAATAGTTGATTTATATGATATGATCGTCTGATTTATAAATCGAAACAACTACGAAGTGCTTTCAGACAAACGTAAATGTTCTCGTACTTAGTGAAAAATTAAGACATGTTGCAGGAGAGGCGGCAGAAATTTAGCACACCCTCTTAAAATAAAACTGGGAATTCCATCTTCACGAGCACACAGTTGTAATTTCATACTATGAATGCTTACCTTCATTTCGACTTCATCAATAGGAATATAAAACCCAAAATCAAATGTGCCTAGGTATGTTTAGCAGTAATCATAAACTGCGACAGACAAAAAAACAACAGCATGGTTTAGAATGTTTAGGAAACATGCTGGCAATTTTACTTGGATAACTAGTAGCAATGCGTTATCGTATTTACTTTTATAACCAGAGCCATTACGTACCAGGACCACACTACCAGCTCGATTTCTTTGGACGGCTCTGATTTCCATGCGTTGTTTTGTGCCTGGTATACATACGGGCTTATGCATTATAGTAAAATGCTTCGCCGCTCTGAAATAACTGCAGCCAATCAATTTTTACACAGTGCCGAACCTTCTAAGCTTTGTTTGCAAAGCGAGTCACGATGTTGCAATCGATAGAGAAAAGTCTTTCTTGCGAAACTGAATAAACCTGCCTACAGTTTGGGTTCACGCGCCCTATTTCCACATGATTCTCGGGTACAGCTATCCAAAACTAATTTCGAAAAAAAAAATATTTTTTTTCCGAACGGGTGTTTGACTTGCGTTTTGCTTGCTCGCTTTTTATCACCAAGAATAGCTGAAGCCGGTGCGTAGGCCTGGCGTTCGCAACAGAGCACCAGCAAACATAAGAGTGCCTATTTTCCTGCGAAAAAATGGGCCAGCATTTTGATTTCACAAACCGAACTACAGGCTAATTTTTTGTTCATCGTGAATATAGCCGTTTTTCTCCCCATCGGCTGCCGCCTACCAAGCAAAAACTCGGTTGGATCTGTTGTGTGTACATGACATATTTCAGTTTAACAGCAGGTGAAGACACATTAAAAAAGTATAAACCGTGTCTCCATTGATCACGCAGGATTGAAAACCCGAAAAGCACCAAATATGCGTCGAAATCTGTACTTTCTAGTGCACGGTGATCTTTTAGGGGTAATCTTAAATTTTGGTCTATATATACGTTACATTCGTGTCAAAATAAATCACACAAGCGCGGGCTCTAATATTTGTGTTATGGGGAAACAAATCTAGGTTTTTGAGAGCCGACATTATACTGAATTACTCGGGTTTCAAAGGTCAGTATAATACGTCGCTCCCTAAGAACGCTTTTCATCAGAAAAGCCCGAAAAGCGTTGAATGAGAAGCCGCCACTCACCCACGTGAGAGTTAAGGTGAAATTGAAAAAAAAGCTGAGAGAACAGAAGCTGCATCTGAAAAGGCTGGGTATGTCGACCTGGCTTAGCATTCTGTAGGAAGCAAAGTTTGGTAGCGAGCGCGCAAAAGAGCGATGCAAATTGCCCTTGTTGAAATTGACACATGAGTTTCTTCGGATATCCTAAACCACGGCTGGGCAAAGATACTACAAAAAAGCATTCCGGGATACAAACACTGAGATGCATATAAATTAGGCCTAATATACAAATACTAATATATACTAGGGCTGGGTGTCGATTAAAAGATTTAACCCGATTAATCGCCACCTTTTGATTAAATAATTAATCGATTTATCGGTCTCGTTAATGTCCACGCATAATATAAAAAAGTATAAATACAATATTTTTCTTTGCCTTTATTGAATACATGAAAACGGCACGATATAGAACTTGGATTGTGAATCAATATCTATGTGCAATTAAATTATTTCAAAGACACTCACACTCGTAGATTTTTACGTTAGCCGCATTGGGCAAAGGGGTTCGTTGATATTCTCCGGCATGAGAAACTTCCTGTGATTGTTCCCAAAAGCCTCTGCAGCGCAAGACGGACACTCGAACGGCGTTGAAGTCGCCGCGACACGAGTAGCCTTTTGCACTTGTCTGGAGTAGTTACAAATCTCGCCCCTACAGTTTACTTTATTTTAAATATTGACCTAAATTTTGCCCTTCATTCAGGTGTACTCGTCTAGGTCTGCGTGATGAAAGAATTTTACTTCCTTTTGGTTTGTCAAAAATTTACCGATTAACCGACTAAAATAATTAATCGCAATTAAAGCAGTAATCGCCTAATCGGTAGGTTAATCGGTTGATTGCCCCGCTCTAATATATATGTATCACCTATGTAATGGAATATACCTTATATACTTCCGCAGAGCGCCAAAAAATTTTCCGGGATACAGATAGGAATGCACAGAGAAATACGTTTTCTCCCGCACGGTGTTCGGTGCGGAGGGTGCAGTTTGTGACGTATGCAAATGGCAGGGCTTATGTTATTTTCTAGATACGTTTATGCATCTCCCCTTATCTCAAAGGTTTTATCTATTCATTGCCCCGAGCCCTAATGCCGCTAAATATATTGTCGGCACCAGTGACCAACATAGGTGCTGGAGACCAACTGCTTGATATGCTTGAGAAAAGGCATCAGTCCAAAATGAACCCTGTATTGCCGCGAAGGAGTACTTCAGTTTTGTGCCACGCCTTCACGGCGAAACAGAGCTTTGAGAGGAGTCTATACTGCTGTTCTTGCAAGTTACAAGTTCTTCGATCCACATTTATTTGTTTCATTGTTTTTTTTTTTCTTTATTTTTCAATTTTGGTGGTTCTGATATATACCAGACAACTAGACCCCCCCCCCCCCCCCCCCAACTTGGATCTATGACGCGGGTGCATATTACACATTATGAGAACCCTGGCATCGAAAAGGTTATTTTCAATTTATCATAGAAAGCCGAGAGTTTATTTTTTGCAGAAAATGTAGCCATATCCCCTAGCCTTGCAGAATATCGCGATACAAGCTAAACAGCACACATGTATGTTACAACAAAAATATAAATAAATTTTTCAAAAGTATCTCGTTAGAAAGATACTGATGATCAAAAGTATTTGTGAAATACTATAGCGTTATATTCGTATCGCGATACAGCACGGCCTTGTGCAAAACCGATGTATGCGACATCCATTTGGAGCGAGCTCAAGAGCACGCTCTTGTTCCTGGAGATAAATATTTTTTTTTTTTTAACACAGGTGAGGTGAGGATTGATTTAAATCTAATGAGCGTGTTGGGGGAGCTTCTTCATGCACTAAGAAAAGCACATATACATTTCCTGGTTTCTTACTTTAAAAAAAATCTGAATGTTAAAACAGAAACATTGAAATTTGAGCAAATTGATTCAAACTTTTCTTGTAGGAGAAAGCCGTCCAAATATTACATTCATATATTATCATGCTTTTTTTAATACGGTGACGCCACTTACATTGATAACACTATTTTACTTAGATTGTATTATTCAGCACAAGTTTACAATACGGTAACTATTATATTTTTTACTTTTATATGCAATCGCAAATTTCTACCTCCGAAACATTACCTTTAAATTGTTGCGCCTGCCACTATCAATAACGTTGCGAGTTTTTCTTGAAGGATATGCACCAGATTGAACCTTAAGAATGTATTAACGTTCTCTTCTATTGACTTCTTTTCTGATCACCACTCGACGCGGAGTTATAAAAATCTGTTATGATTTTTGAACTTTTATGCCTCTTTACTCTGGGAGTATAGGACTCACGTACTCTTCTTTATGTTTAAACAAAGCGTGTAAAAAAAACGTTCAGTAGTCCGTAAGGAAAAACCAGGAAAAACTAGACGCTCCACCTCAGACTCATTGCATGAACACAATTTTAATTTCCCCCGAGCCTAAAATAATATTGAAAAACTGTATTTCCTTTTATACACAAGGCTTTGCCACGTAATTCAATATAAGTTTCGTTTCAGTCGTAGTAGCTACAAAATTGAAGGCATAAAAGTTCAATGATGCATAATGTACTTCAGTCTGTGTACGGATGCAATTCACAACGATTATTTTAATTCATATCGAACTCACATTCAAACCTCACAACAACACACTCAGAAGCAGCATTAAAGATAATTGCCATACACTAAGGACAATATCAATAAACTGCGACGAGCACCTGCGGCGAGGCCACCAATAAATAAACTGAACAATTTCTGAAACAACCCAAATCGCTTACTCCAACCGTCTTTGGTATCCAGCGTGCATCCTTTCCGTGATCAGAACGAAACTATTATCAAAACCCGCACAGCGCTCGATCAACTTCCGTCCACTAAAGAGACCGATATCAAGAAACTGCGACTTGCCTTTGTGGTGAGGGTACCAATAAATAAACCAAGTAATTTCTGGAACAACCCAAGTCGCTTACCTTAACCATATTTGGTTTACAATCTGCATCCGTTTTGTGACGAGAACGAAACTACCGGAAAAACCCGCAATGCGCTCGATCAACTTCCGTTTACCTTCGGCCATCGAACTAACCCCAAGACGCAAAAAAAACAAACAAAAAAAACCCCGAAGACCGACAAGAACACACTGTTTGCCCTAGGTCGTAACGTTAACGTAGCTGCCAGACATTGCTGAGCAAAAGAACGATGCTGAAATATTAGGCGTGGCCCTCTGCAGCTCGCAAGAAATGACAGGTAAAATAATAGCCGGAAGCCACGGGACGCCTTCCTGCGTCGCTTCCTGTGTTCTGGCCGGCGCCGGCTAGCTTCCGGTCGGTGCACCGTTGCTTTTAATCATCCTAGAATCATGTCAGGGCGGAAAATATTTTACGTACTTACCGCATCGAGCGCCCTCCAGAGAGAAGGTCAGAACGGTACCGCATGGCGCTTCATTTCTAACGGCCGTCATCACTCATGTTCATTAATTTACACTGTTTAAGATTCCACCAGCCTACATACGGGTTAAAAATTGTTTCGCTTCAAATTGATTTAGCCTTAAAAAATTCAAGAGAATTATATTAAAAACACTGAAATGTATGACAAAAATACGCAGCTATTTATTTCATAGCTTATCACATAGTTACCTCGATCTCGTTGGTCTTCTGCAGCTATAAGTGAGATGTGAAAGCCTGTTCTTGGGTTTAAGATTCATAAGGCCGGCTCGAAAGGGTGTTCTCCCACAGACATATCTGCCGACGCATTTGGGTTCTTGACAACTTGTGTTGTTCGCTTTGGTGTTGTGTCGACAATTAACACTATCGAAGTGAGGAATTTACCTGGCCCAGGAAACTTTCACACATGCTAGGTGGTAAACCTATATTACAAGAAGGCATTTCGCAGTTCCCAAGAGAGACGACAAATGTTTCATAAACACATAAAAGCGTCACGGAATGCTTTAAATACTGCTCAAGATATGTGAAGAATCTATTCATATCGTACTTTTCCGTCTCCCAACAAATGGTAGCATGACACGGCTGACCACATTGTGAATTTTGTCGCCGTACCGCGTAGCACACGACAACGAGTCATGCGATCCGCGCCGCGTCCGAGAACGAGCTGATATCTCTGTGCCATTGTAGGGGCCCGGTGACCAGTCGAGCTGTTTTGCAGCTTTTTAGAGCGCGGCTCTAAGGCGCCCGTTTCCTGGGTTTCGCGGCGTCGGCGTTGGCGTCGGCGTAAAGGCTCTGTTATACTCCGACGTAACGCGCGCGCAAGCGAACGCTGGCCGAAGTCAGCTACGTCACGTCAGTCACGCGGCGCGCGTCAAATATTCGCCCTCTGTATAGACCATTCCATTTAGCGCTCTCTGGGCGGCACCATTTTGTTCGACAGCAGCGCCCTCTCCACACATCCGGGAAATTCAGCGGGTTCGGCGGGGTAAAGCGAGAGAAAGGGCACGCGCCCGACTCCGCTAGCAGACGACAAACCGGGAGGTTGCCATTCTCCATCTTTGGGCTGTAGCGGCGGGCGTTTCGGAACATCGAACTCTCGCTCGTGGCTGCCGTTGTGAAGTGGTTCGCGTTCTTAGAATAGTTGTGGCTACTCCAAAATCAGCCTATAGCTCTTTGTTGTTCTAGTTCGGTAAATGATCAACTAGCATATCTTTTTTCCCATACTTAAATAGCAGTTTCGTCAGCCGGCAGTACTTCCCTCAACTACTGCGTATATTGTGGCAGAAGAGCACGTTTTATTTATTACTTCAGAGTTCCACTCATGGTCGCTAAAGGCCTACACCAGTACGAACTTTGTATAGTAAAAAAGGTGCAGCAACCGGATTTACTTTTCGCGGGAGAGACCGGCTAATCTGACACACTTTTCCCTATTTCTTTTTTATTTGCACGCAGGTAACAGCGCAATTGGACCCTCTTAGTCTTTTTATCTAGCATTGTATTACACGATAACTGGCATACCAAAATCTGCGCATCTGCGCTTGAAATTTCCAAAATGACGCGATTTTAAACAGAGTTTGTACGCCTGCCGGATGCTAGGTACTGCCCACTCGGTGGAGCAGACGACATGTGGGTGAGAGGGGGACGGCATTTTTTTCTCTCTATTACCCTCTCTGCTATGACCCTAATGGAACGGTCTATACTTCGGCGGCCCTGGCGACTCCCGCGGCGCGCGTCGGTGGGCCGCCAGAGCGGCGCATGCGCAGAATCTGGCTACGAGGGCACATTTCCTGCGAGAGTGCGCCACTTCCGGTTCCTTTTCGTTTCGAATAGCAGACGAAAATTCTCGCGCTTCTTGAGGGCCAAGTTCGAGCGATGGCGTGGACGTACCATGCACGACGAAAACTCGCGCTTGCACTGTTGGTGCACCGCCTGCGCCGCAAGCGTAGGCGATCAATGTTCATACGGTACATCTTTGACAAGCGCACGGTATACGGTACTCGAGCTTTCTCGTGTCGTAGACACACGGGTGAAGACGAATTCCCTCGATCAGCTTCTCAAAGACCGAGTCCGATTCTTTAAACATGACGCCACACGGTGTGGTGCTCCTGTCGTCTGCTATTGTTCGTATTCGCCGCGCTCCCGCGCGAGGGCTGCCGGGAGCCAGCGCGTGATGCATCCTGGTCCGGCGTCGCTGGCGCGGCCGGCGCGGAATACGGCATGCTCCATTTTGGCGTCGAGGCGGTCAGGCTGCGTCGAACGCCGCCGGTCGCGTCGGTTACGCCAAGACGCCGGAGTATAAAGGGTCGAGTTTTCGCCGACGTGACGTCGCTGTGACGCGCTCACACGCGCGCACGCGTTACGTCGGAGTATAACAGAGCCTTAACCGCACTAAATTTAGCGAGAAAATTTACGTCGCGTGACCTCAACACCAATTCAAATCCTCGCTAAATTTAACGGGAAAATGACGTCACATGACTTCGTGTCACGTCACCTATGAACAAATCAGTTTCTTCGCAAGATTTAGCGGGAAAATCGACGTCACGTGACCTCAACAGCAATTCAATTCCCCGCCACGGTTGTTTAGCACGTCGTAAACACCGACAGTCTAATTTGTTATCTTTTCGATCAAAAGCGAAAAATGCAGTCTCGATATATATATTTTTTTAAACAATCATGTCATACCTAGAGTATATGTTTTTCAAACATAAATATATTGTAAATAATTACTATTACAGTTCGGACAAACAATTTTACAGTGCACATTTTGCACGTCAATCATCTCTCCAACCAATGAGAGCCATGAAACGGTGCTTCGCTAGCTAAGCACCTTTACTTATGGGCGGGCCTCGAACAGGGCTTCCTCCATCTAATAGAGTCGAACCGCATCCATATTTTTCAAATGTTTCTTTTATAGAAAAACATACAACAAAATATGTGTCCCGTCTGACTCTTTATGTTAAAAAGAATTTTGATTATCTTTTGAATAAGTTTAAATCAAGAATATGACAAGAGAGAGTTTGGGGGCGATAATTGATTGATTCCAGCTTCTGTTGATACAAATATTTACTCGTTTTAAGGCATTGTTTGGTTCAAGAGTACTGCTCGGTAGTTGGTACATATAAATAAACAATGGTCAATTTCACTTCAAAAAAGGAAAACTTTTGCTTTACAAATTTGTGTAGTACCCCGCTCTGTAACTTCTTACCGTTTTCAATTTTGCATGTATGACAGGAGCGTCACCACTCCGCAATTATAATAGTGTGCAGCTGTAACAGTTTTTAAATTTTTGACATATTCCCAATATTTAGAAGACCGACATTCTCTTTGTATTGATTTTTCTGGTAGAAGTGCAAGAGCAGTTCCTCTTTGCTGGCCCTCACTTTTAAAGCCGGCAGCCGAAATGATTGCGGTTTAGGATGAAAGGCCGGCAGAACTCGGACCCGGAGTGCTTCATGTAAACGTGAGCAGAACATCGTGATGTTTCGTGCACTCTATAAAGTCACGAAATTTCATCACCCTGTCAATGCTCAGCTAATGTTTCTACCTGAAGAGTTGTTTTCCGTCAAGCACAGTGCCCAAGGATGATTGGTGAACACAAAACTGAAGCCCACACTGTGTGGTGTGCTATGAAGTAAATCAATTTCAAGGGCAAGCTAACCCTATTGCACAAATATTTAAAGAAACACTTAAATTAAAAAAAAAATATATATATATATGACAAAGGTCATAAATAACACACGCCCATTAATACTGTATTGGTTTGGTTGCTCGGCCGAACACACTAGCAAACGTAGTATCTCCCTTTTGCGACATCCGGTGCGTCCAGTCTGACGTCAGTCACCGCCGGCTAATTGTGCGAGCAGATGCACGGCAGCCTCCGGCATCATCTGCTATTCCACGACCGTCTAACACCCTCTGCGTCGATGTCCGTTTTCGCCTTCGCCCGTCTGCTATAGGCCTCCTGCGCTGAAGCTTTGAACAAACTGTGGCGCCCCCGTTTCGGGTAGTACGAGCTGACCTGATTGGGCCTCGCACTACTTATGGCACGTTGGCTTGGATTTTTTCTTTCTGTGTGGTGCTGTGGAAAGGAAATGCACCTTTGGAGTTCCGAAATCGACTAAATTCAACGCCGCAAGACAATCGAAAGTGGCCGGTTCGTGCCATCACCGCTAGGGCACGCGTCTCTTATCTCTGGGTTGTGACGTCAGTACATCTGGCGTCCCGACGCTTATATTTTTATTTTTACTTGGGAACGCGTGAAACCGCGTCTCTTGGCTCACGCTCTTAGCGTCTTAGTTTTGACCTGCACTTCAACGGCGTTCGAAGTTTCGTGGTGTATTTGTATTTTCCTCGTGATCTCGCGCACCGCACAAGAGCAGGCACACTTCTACATGCGTGACAGTTTGAGACACTCAAGTTTGTACTAGCCAAAGCAAGTCCTAACAAGTACCCTATCGCCGCGCCTTCTGGGAAACGCAGGAGTCCTATTTCGTCCCATTTAAAAACGCTTGCAACGCTTCCAAGACGTGACAATGAAGGTGGCCTTCTTACGTTCTATCGTGCACGAGCCAGGGCATAGCCTTCTGTAGACGCTTTGCAGCAGCTGTGCATGGGCGCAGCCATAACTGACCTTCAGTTTTTGTTTCCCCTTATTACGTTTACTTCACTTCAATATTACCATAGCAGGTCCGGTTATAGCCATCTTAGATTTTATTTTGTCTTTCTCCCCAGCATTGGCCTTTGTGGAGGCTCGTCCACACCAATTTCAGTTGCTCGGTATCTCGGTAAAACAAGAGAAGGTCAGCAATGGCGGCTGTATTCTGGCGCGTGTGTAAAGCGTCTATATACTGACAAAGCTTGCCAGATCGCCACGAGAAGTGGGTCGCCAAAATGAAAAAGGTGGAGCGGCAGACACCAAATGAGAGGAGAGTCGCGTGACTGGCGCCCCGCTGCGGCGAGACGCCTACACGCGGCGTCCCGCCGCTGTCACGAGACGCTGCGGCGAGACGCGAAGTCGCGAAAGTGTGTTTCGGGTTCAAGCCGCTGCAAGAGCTGTGCGCTGACGTGCAGGTTCCCCGAGAAATGGCTCCTTGATGATTTGTGCCGCCAGATATTCGCGCTCCATATCTGCGACAGGGCACTCTACGGCCCCGTCGTCGAACTGCCAGGCTTGGTGAGTATAGAGGAGGCTATGGCCAGAGCACAATACAAGCGTCTGTCAGCGTATGTCGATCTGTGGTAATATGATATCAAAAATGCAAAACAAAATCAACAAAAAGAATACGAAAACTTTCCAGCTTTATTGTTCCTGTTATTTTTTGCCATTGTGCCCGTGATAAAGGAGGATTCGCGTCATGACGCACAATTAAAACCTGACATAAAAATAGTCGCGTTGGTAGGCCTAGTGCACTACAAAGCAAGAGAGCTACTTGTGTTTCGAATGGAATTCACGGGAACATACCTACACAAATTTGATGCGAGCCAAACGTCCGATTTCCTTCAGCCAAACGGCTCGAAAATACTTACCTGTGTAGTTCTCTTCTCAGTATTTTACCATGATTGCACTCACGACGGTCGCACAATTCACAGAGCAGCGGGGCCTAAATTACGGGAACCATCTTTATTCAGCATGCGTACGCGCAAAGGAACAAATCAAGGCAGATCGATGAACACACAGGATGCGGCCGTAAAATTCAATACATTTGAAGTGCCTTGAAAATTTCGAATAGAAACCTACATATTCGAAAATGGGCGCGCCAGCGTAGATGCACAAAAAGGTTCTTTTTTGTTGTATGTGTGTGTGTGTGGGGGGGGAGGGAGGGGTTAATGTTAGATGTGGTACAATATTACAAAATAAAGCATTAACGGCGACCGTGCATTTCCTATGCCCTGTTCTGGCGGTTCATCGTCAGCACACTGGTTTGTGAGCTTGCTGCTAGCATACCTCAGCATTCTCACTCATGAGTGCGATCACTCACGATCACTCACGCTCACCGTCAGATTTGAGGTGATCGTGAGTGAGGCCGCGAGTCTCGAAAAATTGTGAGTGTGAGTGTGAGTGTGATCGTGAGTTATGTGAACTCATGAGTGTGAGTGTGAGTGTGAGTCCTGAGAACTCATGAGCGTGAGTCTGATCGTGAGTGTGATCGTGAGTTCTGAGAACTCATGAGTGTGAGTGTGAGTGTGAGTCCTGCGAACACATGAGCGTGAGTTTGATCGTGAGTGTGATCGTGAGTTCTGAAAACCATTGAGTGTGAGTTTGAGTCCTGAGAACTCATGATTTTGAGTGTCAGTTCTGAAAACTGATGAGCGTGAGTGTGAGTGTGAGCTTGATCTCTAAGTGAAGTACTCATGAGCGTGATTTTTGAGATCTCTTGTGTGTGATTGTGAGCTTCAAGGCTCATGAGCATGAGCCTGGATCAAGACGTGAGTCTTAGGGTAGATATGAGTCCGGTGATTGCATTAGTCTGCCTGATGACGTGAGTCTGAGGACCATGGCCATGATGGGTCGCGGTGAGCGCTGGTATTAGCTGGGTTGGTCACGTGAGCTCCCGGGCCATCTTAGAGTGCGAGGAGACTCCCGCTTCGCAACTACTGCGTGGGGCTCAGGGTTGGTTTGGGCGACGCTCGCCTGCTCCTCCGCCATGTAAGCGCGCTGGGTCCTGTGGAGTGTGGAGGAGGAAAGGGGGGGGGGGTGGTGCTTGTTCTTGCAGGCTCCTCCTTGCCAGCGCCCTCTGCAATGTCTCAAGCAGCTGTGAAGGGCAGAGGGAATATGTGGGAGGGGGGGGGGGGGTCGCTTTTGTCTCTCCTCGGCGTTCGCTCTTCGCTTCCCGGCAGACGGCGAGACGCCAACGGACTGATGGCGCCTCGAGGCGGCGCGGTAACGTCGGAGCTGCACTCTTAGAAAAAAGGGTATGGATAGTCCTCCGTTAAAGGAGGAACGGTCTTGTAACCTATGTTCCTACAGAAAGGGAGAAACCTTCGTCCCTGAAGCAGGGGAGCAACTAGTTCCTCCGTCGCCTGCATCTTATTATGGCGGCCCTGAATCGAGCAAATCGAGCTCAATAAGGCTCAACGAGGACGCTACGTCTCTTGTACGGGACAAAAGGAGCAGCAAATAAAAGCGTAACATGAGCTTTCCGCGAACTGTCTTTATTTCCGAAGCCAGGTTCCCCCCGCAGGCACAGAAACTTGCGTTTCGAAAGCAGCTACTTAGTCTTCTCGTCCCCAGCACTGCGATGTTAAACGGAGACAACCGAGAACGCATCCAAAAAGAGCAGCGAGGGCTACTCGGAATTCGCGTACGGGCTTAAAACCAACCTGATAGAATGGTTGAAGAGCGAGGAAGTGTACGAAAGCCGAGACAAGGTAGTCGAGTGTGTGTGCCTCGAACAGTTCTTTCGTAGCATTCCGCAGTCAGTCAAGCTCTGGGTGCAGGACAGGGTGGGAGTCGACTCTGTCGAAAGGGCCGCTGAGCTAGCCGAAGAGTACGCAACGCGTAGAAAGCTGAGCGGAGAGGAAAGCGAACCCGGCCGGAGCGATCAGCGCAAGACCTTCCGACAGGGTAACGGCTCGCGAGAAAACGGGCCCGAGAAGCCCGAAGCAGGACAAAAGGTCCCAGAAAAGAGCGCAGAACACTCGAACGGAGACGAGGCGCGGAAAAGCCCAACAGGGCAGTTCGAGGCAAGGAAGCCGTTCCTGTGCTACAAATGTCAGGAGCCGGGACACACAGCGGCCAGATGTAAGAAACCGCGGGTTGTGTTCTCGTACGTGAACGGTAGTGACAAGGACCTGAAGCTTCTTCGTCCCTATCTTCATGAGCTCCAGGTAAACGGAAAGCCGTGCAGGGTGCTTCGGGACAGTGCAGCGACGATGGACGTTGTTCATCCGTCGTATGTAACGACCTCCGATTTTACTGGAAAGGTAGTTTGGATCAAGCAGCTGCTTGAAAAGCACAGTGTCTGTCTGCCTATGGCGACAGTAAGGATAACTGGCCCGTTCGGAGAGCTAGTTACAGAGGCGGCTGTCTCGCAAACAGTCCCGTTGGAGTATCCTTATTTGTTTTCTAACCGGTCAGATTTCCTGCTGCGCGAAAGGGGTCAACAACTGGGAAAAGGGCTAGTTCAGTCGTGTACGAGGTCCAAATCGCGTCAGGTCGCCCCTTTGTTGACGAGTGATCCAGAGCCAGAGGCAGCTGACGGGGAGCAAGCACTCCCAGAGTTGGAGGCAGAAAACCGGGATGAGAGGGACCAGGTTGTAGAACAGCATGACCTCGTAGCACTAGGAAGCGTACGCCGTCCCAACGCGCCTGCGAAAAAGGCGGAGGAAGACGGGATCAGTGAAAGATCTCTCGTAGCTCCGGCGTCGCGTAACTTTGGTCCTCTGCTACGAGTAGACAGAGTGTCTTTGACAGTCGAGCAGAAGAGCGACCCTAGTGTGTCAGGGTTTCGCGGTACAGCTCAGGAGATTGCTAGGACCAATGTGACGGGGCAAGAAAAAGGCGGATTGTTTTATCGGCGCTATAAAGACCGCATTTTCACGTCTAGAAATCACGTGAAAATCGATCACTACGACTTTAGCGTAAGAAAAAGGAAAGGCAAATTTAACGGCAATGCCGATGGGTTGAGCAGATTTTTCTGATATCACGAAAAATAGTAGGGATGATCTCAGAGGTCTTCGTCATCCACGGGAATGAGGATCTAAGTGGGGGCACTTCGTTGAAACCCCAAAAGGACCTCACAAATTGCGAAAAGTTTTGTCTTTTGTATTTTGTTCTTAGTGACCTCGTTGGAAAAATGAGTTTTTTTGGCGACAGGGGGTCTCGATACCCGGAATTGTACCAAATTTTGGTAATCCGTAATCCAGTCTGGCGGGTCTTTGGCGAATTCCGAGCGTTTGACTGCGGTGTGGCGTGGTGCTGTGGGGGATGTTTCCGCTGATGCCTCCGTTGTGAGAGGTTTGGGAGTTTGTTTGGTGCTTGCAGCGTCTTCTCAAGGCCTACTCCAAGCCCACCTCTTCAGGCCAGCGATTGTACCACCGGCCATTCGAGGTTTCCCTGGCCCCGGAGGGGCTGTTAAGAATGGAATCTTCGGCAACCTTTTCCGAGTTTCAACGCTGCGGAAACGAGTCCCGGAACGAGTCCCGACGTGTCAGGACTGCCGGCCACCTGTCGAAGCCTGCCCAAAACGTGTCTCAACGCGTCCGTGACGTCAACGGGACGTGTGTGTGTGTGCGTGTGGGTTCGTGCGCTCCGGAAGGGGAGAGAGGCCTGGCCTAACTGCGGAGAACCATGGCTATGACTCATTTCTGGCTACGACGCGGCGGACCCAGCTGCAAAGCACGTGGCGGTCGCACCTGCTGCCCTGGCGGAGAGAGAGGGAGAAAACGGACCCCTATATAAGGCGGGGCGTGAGGGCTCCATTTGTTCTCTTGGATTTGACGACTGTATCGCTACCATGTAATTAAACCGTTCGTTACGTTACCAATTCTCCCACCTCCACTGGACCCCTGAATTCTTCACTTCGGGGAATGGTCGTCGTCACGAGCCAGGAAGCCTCCGGACGTGCGGCCTAAACCCCGCCTCGAACAGTAGCTTTTTTTTCTTTTTCGATTTTACCTACTATTCTTGTTTAATGCTGAAATTCCACACTGTACAAATATATACGTGCTTTCAGTCATAATTTCGTACTTTTCAGTCCTTTCCACAGAGCGCAATCGCTCTCGGGGAGGAGACAACCGACAGTCACATTGGCCACAGTACGATAGGAGCGTACTGTTCAGACCAGCGTTCCAACATGACTATCCGCACGTCGACCGATTGCACCTAATCCCTCAAGTGGTCTAAACTCTTTAATGTAAAGCGGGATGTCAACCTGCGACACCCCGCCCCCTCCGATCACGGCTCGGCCAGCGGCATCAATGCCCGACAGTTTACGTCATCTCATCTTGTTGTTACACCGCTGACACGCGAACACACGGTCACATCGGCGATAATTCCAGTCTTCTGTTCACAACGTACAACACTGCCATCACGATGTTGCTGCTATGTTGCTGACACGCAGAAATACAAAGCCACGTTGATTGCCGGTTGGCACTCGGCATCGGAAAACAGAACCAACAGCACGGAAGGCACCCAGGCAGCCAGCAGCAAAACCTGCCGGTCTTGGACGCAGTTCCTGCGATTTCCATAACGTCGAAAACGTCGACACAGATCCGCGTGGTTCCGCTACTGAAGTTCCGCGTGGGCTGGCGTGGGGTAGGCAGGGTGGGTTCCGCAAGCCGGAGACGGCGGAGACGGCGATAACGGCGATCTTACCCAGTGTGCGTAGCTCTGCTGGCACTGCTCCGGAACTTCGCTGTTTTTAGCGGCTTCGTTTGCTCGTTAGCTAAAATTAGTGATAAAAACATCAATGCAACCGAAATGTTCTGCACGTTTGGACTAGAAGACGGAATTAACGGTGGCCTTCGTTGCCGCTGAAGCTCAATCAACTCAACAACTTTTCTTAAACAACGTGTGCGACGTGCTCGAAAAACGAAACCGAAAGAATATAAGTCAGGAGGGCGAAATCTTTGTCCCGTCTGCCTGGAGAAGGAGAAAAACGTTTTGTTCCTCCCCTTTTCTCGTGTCCGCTTGGGGGCGCGCTAGTAGAAGGGAGGAAGACGCGCCGTTGCTACCTTTTTTCTCCATTTTTTTTTAGAGTGTGGGGAAGCGCTCCAAACGGTTAGCGCTCCTCTCTCTGTGGCATAGAAAGGCTCGTGTGGATTTCGACTCCTGTTGCCAAGTTGGTGCCGGTGGGCATAGAATTTTATGATTACGTCAACTATAACGTTCGCACGGCTGCGACAAAAGTAAGTGACTCGCATGATCCTCATCAGCACCCAGTCGAACAAACAATGTTATCCTTCCGCGCACCTCACCCTACCTTTCGCATATGAGTCATCACTAAAAAAGTGCAACAAAGGCGATTTCATGATCGATCGAAGCTTCGAGTGAGATCTTTTACATTGTGCGATATCATGCTGTTATGTGTCGTTCGGGGCAAGGTAGCGCAAGTGCATGATAGCCATCCAGCAATGTCCAGGCGGAGCCACGAGAGTGCTGCGTTCAGCTCCACAAGCGGAGGTGTCTCTGTTAATGGGGCGGCCAGTCTGCCCGTCAGGCCGTGGCGAGCGGCGGCGACCCCAACTTCAGCAGTCCCCGTGTGCACGTGCGCGCCATGTCCCTGTTGATTTTATACGGTTTTTTAAGACCATCGGAGCCTTGATAGGTCGAAGTGTTTAGAGCATATTCTAGAGTTGTCATTTGAACACCAGTCTGAGTTGTCTTCACCACTTGTGGGGTCGCTCTATAATAATCGCCGCCCGATTGGTCTGTCTTCGCTCGTCTCCCAGGAAGTGATACAACACAACGAGAAGGCAGCGAATGGGTTTACTGCACTTCCCGGTCGCCCGTCTTCGAGAGCCGGCAGTCCGCACCCGCCGACCCTAGTTGTTGCCCGTCGTTCATAGCTCGCAGTCGGAGTCCGTGTCCAGGCCTGCGGATCGTCCTTCCCACGCCAGCGCTAGCTGTTGCGGGCTATCACAGTCAGAGTCTCGCTGCGGAACCACTCGTGGATCGTCATGGCCTAGGACGGTATGGTCAGGGCTCGCCATTTCCGCCAGTGCTGATCCGAAACTCGCTGGTGGAATGCTCCGGGGATCGACATGGTCCGGACCAGCCAGAACGGCTTTATCGTTCCTGCCCGGCCCCAGCCTCGTGCAGCACGCTCTTCCTCTTTCCTCCTCGGCTGGTCCCCGCTCGCGCCTCGCTTAACCGTCCTCTTCTTCTCCCGACGCGCCCACGACACTAGAATAAAATGTGGGTAATTAGAACCGAACTCTGCATGCTAGAGAACAGTAAACAAGGCTGGTGTAAAAAGGCGACAGGCAACAAAGTGCACGTCTGAGAAGGATATTTACGCTTCGCATGAGCTTTTTCTAAAGAAAAACTTTTGCATCCTATTTTTTGCACGCCGTCACATTTGTTACCAGACTCAGGATTAAATTTGGTAGCCGAAACAAACAAAACATTTTTTCTACGAAAATCCACTATTTGAAAACTCGCAGGTTTGGAAGGTTTTGGTTGCGACCGCGCGTGCCGAAAGGCTCGCGCGGTCACAACCAAATGCACGCCTACAACTACGAGTACCGGAACGGGGCGACGGGCATCTCGCTCGAAGACCTGATCGCCTGATCCTCGATGTCACAGCGAAGCAACAATCGGCCCGATCTTCCCTACCGTATTTCTCTATGTGACTGTCTCAGAGACTCGTAAAACAACTTGTATAAATATGTTATTTTGCCGAGTAGTCTGCAAAACGAGTTTGTCAGACCACTTTCCAAACTTGCACATGTATTTTCGTTCACTTCAACAATTAATATAAAATTCTCTTACTTGATGCGTCGCACTGCAGTAATCCACTTCTGTCGCCGTGTCGCTTCCCAAGATCTCGAAGAGAAGCGGTAATGTTCGACGCTTGAGTCACCTTCCCGACTGTGACAGTCTTTCACGCAGCAATAACGACGTTTATTTTTTGGGTAAACTCTAGGAGTAGGCGAAATGTCACAGGAACCCGGTGAAGTCATAGAGACGTGACGTTGAGGCTTACTTTTACGAAAAACAGTTCCAAAAACGCTCACGCCGATGCGAAATGCCACTTTCACGCGTGGTTTCTAAATGCGCCCGCCTGCAGTCCCCGCGCGACCCGGGTCGCCCTGGCCTACCCTCGTGTCTCACTCCTATGAATTTACTGGCTCCACAGAATTCGTAGAATTCGCCGTGTGCCGTGTGCCTGCTTACACTGAGAAATAGATGACGGCGGCGCGCGGCGCCGCAACGTCGCCGCGCCTGCCCCACGGCAACGGCCGGGTTCCCGGTGCTCCGGCTTGGCGCGACTGCGAGGCGCCAATTGCCCGGGCTTCTCGGGCTTCGTGCATGACGCTGTGCTCCCCTTGCCCGTTGTTTACTAATGTTGCGTTTTTACGTTATTATGGTTGAGTGCATGGGTACTCTGAGGGTGATAAGAATTTCTTGTAAAACAAAAATAATATATTTGAGAATCAACTTTTTACAATTAAATTCTAAAACACTTCTTATCGCTTGAAGGCCTATGACACATATCGCGATGATTCAAGCCCGCAATAAAATTTTAGAATGGTGTAGCACAGGGCAAGATTGATCAGCGGGTCGTTGAAGTACGCTACTGCGTTGAATGAATACTTGTCAACCGAGCGACAGAGAACCTGTCTCGAGCCGATGGTTACAGAAACGACGCGGGTTTGATAATTATGTAACATAAATTATAATATTTCTTGTGGATGTGCAACTAAATCACTAGAGAAACCGTTTCTCATAATTTCTGCCAGTTACGAAAAAAAAAATGACACTCAACTTCAAGTTCCCGAATATGCTGCTAATTTCCGGGAAGTAAATGCGCTAAATATTGTTTTTAAAAACACCACCAGTTCAATTTTGATATGGGCGGACATTGTCCCCGCGTAAGGTGTTGTGGTCACAAAGCTGTGACACTTCATGTCGTGCAAGCACGCACACTTAAAAGGACCATGAAGACACCTTCGATATTTTATTTTACAATTGGAATAGGCTTCAGGCAAGGTTGACAAAGTTATAACTAGGGATGCCGCGAACCACCATATGTTCGATATCGAAAGGTTTCGAGATTTTCGACCGAATTGAGGTTCGAATTCGAAATATTTCGATATATTCGACCGTACCGAGGTTCGAATTCGAAAAGTTCGCAACTTTCAAACACCGTGGAGTTTCGAAATCAAAAAGTTCGAAGCTTTCACGGTTTCTAAAAATTCGGATTCGATTATTTCGAATATTTGTTTTTGCTTGAGGTTCGAGAAATTCGAAGATTTCCAACTTTCCTAACTTGAAATACGAGAGATTCGAAAATTTAAAACTTCTTGGGATCTAAAGTTCGAAAACTTCAAACATTTTGAATTTCTTTGAATCTGAAGTTCGAAAAATGCGAAGATTTCGAATTTCTTTGGATCTGAATTTCAAAAAATTCGAACGTTTCGAATTTTTATAGATATAAAGTTCGATCAATTTGAAGATTCGAATTTATTTTAACATAAAGTTTGAAAAGTTCGAAGGTTTCAATTTTCTTTTAGGGCTAAACTCAAAAAAACTTAGAAGGTTTCGAATTTTTTTACAGTACAAGTGCGCAAAGTTCGAAGTCCGGTTTTTATATTCCTCCACAATTTCAGTTGCGAATAACGTTTTCACGCCTCAGTGGTTTTCACGAAATCAGGTTTAGAAAAGTTCGAATGTGATATTTAGACTGCGCGAAGTTGGTCAGGCAATTAAATGAGGCGACAAGTGTCCCGGATGTGCTGGAATATTTGCCAGTGCAGAGTGACGTGTGACCATAGATCAGTGATTGTGACCGCCAGCCGGGGGTCTTTAACGTGCATCACGCAGTAGTGATCACATGAACGCAATGTTTAACGATACAGTCGATATTCATCCAGTACGAAACAGCCAGGGGAAGGCAGGTGGTTGAGGCTCAGAAAAACCTTGAAGCGATCTGGCAAACTGCCTCCCAGTCCCTACCCCCTTGCACGCTGGTAGTAATCCGATCGAACGCCGCCCGAGTGACGCTGGCATATAGTAAGTTTAGTTTGTACATGATGCAAAATCCTGAGGCTGGGAATGAAATTTGAAAGAAAAAGTGCAAGAAGACAGAAAAAAGGGGACAGGCGAACGTCTCAAACTCAGCTAGCTCAGGACAACGTCGAGTTTGAGACGTTGTCCTGTCCCCCTTTTTATAATAATAATAATAATAATCTTTATTTGCATCAAAAAAGTACATGATGCCGGAGCCATGCAGAAAAAGCTGTCGTACTGACAGCTTGACAAGGCCGCAGGCCCCCACACTGGCAGTTAACAGCAAGCATAATTCAATTACAAAAAAAAATAAAGAACTAAACAAAAATTAATTTAACCGAGATGCCGATACACAAGATAACCGTTTTAAGGATTTATTGTATGCAGAAAGAAGTGACGTAGTTCCTTAAAGGTGATGAGTTCTAGCGAAATATTATTTTCATGTAATGTATTTAATAAACTTGGTAGTTTATTTTGTAACGTTGCTAAGCCATATGTTGTTCTGTAGGTGTCTTTTTCTGTCTTCTTACACTTTTTCTTTCAAATTTCATACCCAGTCTCAGGATTTTGCATCATGATCAACATACACCAGCTCGCCTGCACCTTGACAATTTTTTAGTTTGTAACTGCTCTGGAGGTTTATTTTCCGGGACGGAAGAAACGCCGAGCAAAAAGCACAGAAGCCGACACAACTCGAGGTCGAGGAGCGTTCTACCATACCAGTGGCGTCGGAAGAGATAAAACTGGGGACAAAAAAAAAAAAAAAAGAAGGGAGGGGGGGAAGGGGGGATTTCAGACTGTTAAAGAAAACAATACGGGGAAAGACGGTGTGGTCGAGCTTATTTTAATCTGAAATTATTTATGCATATGTATAGCTACTGTCGCTCTTCACAGCATAAAAGATCGCGTAGATGGTCATTGTTAAAAACTCGTTGTCAGAAGGCACTACTCGTCACATGCTTGGTGGTTCGGCAGTTCAAAACTATGTCTTTGCGACCTAAATAACTGTGCCAATAATAATAAAAAAATGAAACATAACAATAAATGCGGAAATAAAAAGCTTTCGAGAAAAAAGAAACTATCAAGAATCCACCGTATGTGTTGTATTCTTGCAGATTCAGAGTTTTTTTTTTTTTTTTTTTTCTTGCAAATTCATACGTTTTTCCTACCAAAATGTGTACAGGCTAAAAGAGACACGTCCCAAAACCGTAAAACGAGAAAAAAAAAAACTAAAAATGTTTTTCTCTTAATGACGTGCTGAACTTGAACAATATTGGAAATCTTCCCCCATGAGTTAATTTATTCCTCAACGTGAAAAAACAATAAATACATCATTTTTATTGCCTGTAGATTTATTGCCTGTAGATGCATGTTTGGACATTTCTTCGAAACTCATCATGAACAGCAATATCACATCTTAAGACGACACTTACCTAGGCTATACATAGATAGGTCTAGATAGGTCTTAAAAAGTTTAACATCTCTAACATGCATAGCTTCGGCTATAGCGCGCTTCAAATATGGCACAAACGACAATTGTCAAAAACCCGTCGTCCTTGCTTGCTCCTTCGGGAATTTATTTCTTTAAAACTAAACATGCCAGAACATTGAAATAAACGGCATTGTCTTTCGCAAGGAATGCGGCACCGCATGTAAAAATTCGAGAAAAAAAATTACGAATGTACATCACGGCTTGAATCCAAATGAAACCGCCCGCCCGTCTGTCGAAGTTCAACGAACTTCGAACTTTTACCCTAAAAGTTCGAAGTTCTTCAAACCTTTGACTTTTCAGGATTCGAAAGTTCAAAAATTCTCGAATTCTTTAGATAAATAACTTCGGAAGTTCGAAAATGATCAAATTTCTCAGCGTAGGAAGTTACGAAAGTTCGAAAAGCTTCGAACATTTTAGTGGAAGAAATTCTAAAGTTCGATAATCATCGATTTTTTAGTCTATCAAGTTCGAAAGTTCGACAAGCATTGATTTTCGCAGCGTAATAAGTTCGAAAAGGATCGAACTTTTTAGCGCATTAAGTTCGAAGGTTCGAAAAACATTGCGTTTCTGAACGTGGAAAGTTCGAAATTTCTAAAAGCGTCGAACTTCTTAGTCTAAGAAGTTCGAAAATTCGACTTCCGTCGAATTTTTTGATATGGAAAGTTAAAAAATTCGAAATCTTTCAAACCTTTCGAACCGCTTGATTCGATCATCGAACCTTCGGTTCGAAAGACGTTCGCGGCATCCCTAGTCATAGCCTGTACTGACGCTTGTGTGCCGAACAAATCACTTAAATAGACCCCGCTAGTATTCGTACCCGTGGCGACGCCTCGAAAAGGCGGGAAGACCGATTTTCCGTGACGTTCAAGTGTAACATCAGAGTAGGCTCGTAAAGGCCGGTTCACACATCTGATCAGATAAAATTAGCGCAAACGACAAGAGAAGAGAAAGGTAGGACAGGACAGAGCGCTTCTTAATAATCATGAAGATAATTTTATCTGATCATGTGTAACCAACTAGCCCAACAGATGGTATTGTCACACATCTGCGTTCCGAGCTACAGGAACGACAGAAACGACACGAACGACATGACACCGGAACAACCGTCACACATGATTGCTTGCTAAAGCTGCTCTTTACTATCTCTGTCACGTTCTGTAATGCGAACAGACTCGTCCCGGTGTCATGTCGTTCGTGTTGTTTTTGTCGTCGGAACGCAGATGTGGGAACCGGGCTTGAGGTAATAGTAATAGACCGACCCACCGACAGTTTCACTGCGCCTCCTCCGGCGCAATGCATTGCGGGAACTGTAGTCTTTCCGCACGAGGGTCAACGCCGCTGTGTGCTTGCGCGTGTCAATCACGAGCCGTCTCGTGCACTACCGCTGCCTCCTGTGAAGTACAACTATGGCTGCGTCACGCGCGCTCCAGACGGTTGGTGAGGGGGGGGGGGGGGTTGTATAAAACGGGAAAAGGGGTTTAATGCCTATGCAGATTGTTATCCTCCAGGAAGGGGAAAGACTCGCATAGGCAACGGGGAAGGGGGAAAGAAAGATGTGAGAGGGGTTTGTTAAAAATAGTTAGCCGCAAATATGCGGAAGGGTGCCAATCAGTCAACGTATGTGAGGGAAAGGTTGGAGAGGAAATGTAGAGCGTTGGCAGATCATAGTTCATGGGAACTTGTGATTAAGTCACATGTTGCGAAACAGCGACGCGCGCAATCTAGCTGGTAGCTGTGTCTATTTCAGATTCATATGACTCACACAGGCCTGTCGCGTCGCCGCGAAACGGCGGCGCGATTAAGTTCGCGTTTCACGGCTACCACAATTGTCATTGTGGTAGCCGTGAAAGTGTGTGAGATAGGTGTATTGGTCAAAGCGAACGGCGAGCTCTGGTTTTCATTCTTTGTTGGGAGGTGTTTACAGATATTGCATTTTCCTGGTTGATAACAAGAAACTATTGATATGTCGGACCTGAAATGTTCTCTACAGTACACACGGATGAGCACTGTTGAGTACTATATAAATAGGATTACGCCTCCAGTGAGAGCTCGAGCACGTAGAATCGGTCAGCTGCCCAATGGCAAAGAAGACGACGTAGACGATAGATCTCCACCAGCTCCGACTCTACAAGCTACAACAATCTAAATACCTCGTTCATCGACTCTTAAAGACTACCGAAACTGACAGGTTAACCTCTACATCAGTACCTTTTTCGGAACACTTGCAAGACGAGAATGCAAAACATCAGTTTTGGTATTTCGCGTACATTACTGGGCACAAAATAAGCCTCACATGATTCTACAAAAAAATGAGCGGTATACGAGACCACCACCGCGTCGAGAAACACCCCTTTAGAAAAAGTTTGGAACGATTATGCATCTCGCGAGCTTCAAGTGTGCACGCAGCCAAAAGCACGACAGAAAGCAACAATTACGTCCGGACGTCTGGCTGCCGAGCGCCGAGCCTCAGCTTCATAGGGCACGCTCCTTACGTAAAAAAATATCCGCCAGACAGGCCGAGCACGCGCCCGTACAGCCAACCGTATCCAAAAGGCCGCCACGCCGCACGCACCACTCCAGCAACGTAAGCGCACAGCGCACTGCGTACGAAGAGTGAGGAGCATTTGCGCTTGCCCCACCTGCGCCCTGTACACACCGCAGTGCGCTGCGAACACGCGAAGAACGCGAGACGCCAAGAAGCCAACGCCGCGTCGATGAAAGAGAGAGAAAGAGAAATGTCGTCTAAACGTCCGAGCAAAAAAAAAAAAAAAAAAAACGTGTCGACGAAATTTAGCAAACTCTGTCGAGCATCGAATGTCGAAGAAACAATCCGTCGATGAAACATCGCAGTGTCGATGAAACGATATGTCTATGAAACCTTGTTCGATGAACTGCGCGCCAAGAATGACGCGGCTTGCCACATGAAAAGTGGCGCACCCTACGTGATCGAGAGCGCGACAAAGAGACACACGGAGACGACCCGAAACCCCCAATCCACACCAAACCAAATTAAGCAAAGCCATGCCAAACCAATCCAAACGAAACCAATCCAAGGACGGCTGCACCTATCAGGATAATAAATGCTGACAGTATTTTATGAAGGCCGAGATGACTGAAAAACAATGAAAGGTGATGATTCCTTAAAGGGGCCATGAAACGAATTTTGGGCTGGGATAAATGATTTTAAACTGGGACTTTACTAATCGCATATCGTTTAGTTGGCCAAACGAAAGAAGGCAGAAAGTCAAAAGCCAGCTTTTCGGTACGAACATTTGAAAATATAGCGGACTATTTTGTACCTTCTTTTCCTTCGAAAGCTCTCCGCCTTTTCACTATGATACATCCGCGGTTCCCAAAGCGCGTCAGCGGTGCCAACCTGACGTCAGCCGAGCCCAGCTCACGCATTGGACACGAGAACTGCGTCACTCGGACGTATGCGCTCGTCAACAATCAAACCGTCGACGAATATTCGGATTCGCGTTCGTGGCCAATGATTGCCCTGACGGAACTTATCGTCACTGGAGAATGACAAGTTCTTTGGTGTGCATAAAAAGCATGGTGGAAGCTAGGAGTCATCGCACCGGTGCCAAAGAATGTCACGGCGACGTGATTTCACATTTCGCATTTGAGTTGAGGAAAACGGAAATAAACAGCGCGCAAAAATAAACAGCGCGCAAAGGGTCAAGTCAGAAAAAAGAGAGGCCCACAACCAGACCCCAGGTACTCCCTTAAATGCACAAACTCTCGCACAATTTGAAAAAGGTAGCTGGGCAGTTTGACGTCCCTGTTGTTTTTTCGGCACCTCGAAAGTTGGCGCAACTCTGCCCTATAATTGCGGAAAAGGCTGGGGGCAAGAGCCATTGTGCCGTAAGGCACAGGAACAAGTATGTTGATTGTGTGGTTGGGGTGGTATACAAGATCCCACTAAGCCGCGGAAGAGTGTACATCGGCCAAACTGGCCGATGCATTAATGACAGGGCACGTCAACATGACTGGACACTCCGGTCTACCGCTGGGGGTCACTTGCCTCTGCATTGTGCTGCCTGTAAATGCCAGCCCCAATTCAATAACATCACCATCATCGGGAGGGGCACAGATAAAACCACCAGAGAATTATTGGAAGCGTATGCAATAACAAAAGAGGGGCAAGATGCATGCGTCAGCCAAACATCGGTTTTTCTTCACAAAAAAGAAGTTGCCTATCTTGACACGTGCTGAAGCGATAGTGCGGTTTACTTCGTTGGTGTTTTTTCAATAAATGTTTAGTTGTGAGTTCAGCGCTTGTGTCGTTCGCACGTTCCTTTCGTCCTTGTGTATTTTTTGCGCGCTGTTTATTTCCGTTTACCACTACCAGGAAGAAGTAGGAAAATCGTTTCATGACCCCTTTAAATCGCAGCCTATCCGGCAAGCACGGTCGAACAACAAAAGCAGAAACAACTCGAGTGAGAAGGAAAACTCGGCCTCCGCGGCTTCTGCTCATAGAATAGCATACGACTGACGGACACCACTGCCAACAGGGATTATGGTGAGATTTCAAACCAGAGGTACGTTACCCTACCTAATATTACCGCCCCCCCCCCCCAAAAAAAAGAGAAAAAAAAATTTGGTTAATTCATATGTTTGTTGTATATATATGCTGCATAAACTTCCGTTGAAGTACGTGTGGGTGGCACAAAAAAAGAAACGGGGGTGATATATGTATTAATCGTTCATTCGTGCACAAATGAGCGAGGTATGCACAGCGAGGCGATGCTCTAATCACTGCGACGTTGTCTGTGTAACCTGTCGGAAGGCGCGTTTGTGTTTTACCGCTGCCCTTGTCAGCAGGCGAAAGTTCAACACACCCAATTTCGTCCGCTTGCATTTAGTTTGTAATTAATCCGGGTGAACGAAATTTGGTAGAAATGTGCGGAGCATAAACATAAACATAGTACATTTCTTTCAAATTGGATAAGCGGTTCAGAAGTTCACTGTTTTGGGGTAGTTACCCCGCCGCACGACTCACGCAAGGACAAACCAACGGCTTGCGAGAAACAAAAGAAAAAAATTACACCATCTTCCCGAGGGGAACCATGGGGTGATGCGGAGCATCGTGTTGGTTCCGAGGAAAGAGTCAGTTGCGTGCTGACGTCGAGAGATGGCGCCACCGACTGCCCTAGCGTTACCCCCTACGCGAGCCTTCGTCGCGGCTCGCGGCAGAGAAACTTGGAACGCTCGCCGCTCGCCGTTTATTTTTTTTTCACACTTGAAGGAGAGGAGACTAGAGGAGGAGAGTTGCGCGTGCGCGCGCGGTGTGAGGGGAAGCGAACGCACGCGCAGTGCACGCAGCTGGTAGAGAGAGAGAGCGGAGAGAGTAACGCGCAGCTGTTGGAGAGAGGGAAGGAGGAGAGTTGCGCGTACGTAGTTTGAGTGCCGACTACAACGCCGACGCCGCGGGACATAGACCCGAGCAAGAGATGCTCCGCATCTAAAACAAAGAAAGCAACCTGTAAGCGTGATGACCTGTGAGTGTGAGGACCTGAGAGTAAGACGAGCGTGAAGACCTGTGTGAGTGTGAGGACCGTGAGGAGCTGTGAGTGTGAGGATCTGTGAGTGCGAGGACCGTGATGACCTGTGAGCGTGAGGACCGCGAGGACCTGTGTGAGTGTGAGGACCGTAAGGACCTGTGAGTTAAGACCGTGAGGAGCTGTGAGTGTGAGGACATGTGAGTGCGAGGACCGTGATGACCTGTGAGTGTGAGGACCGTGAGGGCCTGTGTGAGTGTGAGGACCGTGAGGACCTGTGGGTGTGAGGACCGTGAAGAGCTGTGAGTGTGAGGACCTGTGAGTGCGAAGACCGTGATGACCTGTGAGTGTGAGGACCGTGAGGACCTGTGAGTGTGATGACCTGTGAGTCTGATGACCTGTGAGTCTGATGATTCGTGATGACCTGTGAGCGTGATGACCGTGATGATCTGTGAGCGTGACGACCATGATGATGACGGCGAGTGAGTTTTGGTTTTGTGTTGAACCGTGAGGGTGAGTCCGGGTGATGACCCTATTTTGAATAAATCGTGATCGTGAGTGGGCGTGAGTCCTGATTGAGGAAAAAATAGTGATCGTGAGTTTGAGTGAGGACAGCTTAAAA
Organism: Ixodes persulcatus; assembly: GCA_013358835.2. Taxonomy (NCBI): domain Eukaryota; kingdom Metazoa; phylum Arthropoda; class Arachnida; order Ixodida; family Ixodidae; genus Ixodes; species Ixodes persulcatus. The sequence continues at coordinate 144,820 of JABSTQ010008876.1, forward strand.
TGCCGACCTATGTACACGAGGCGATGGGTTACGATATTTTTTCGCTATACAGCAGAGGTCTCTTTGGTAAGAGGTGAGAGGGAATGAGTTCTTGGCTGCTGATTGAACATCGCACCACACCCTGTGCGCAACCAACCAATGAGAGATTTTCGGCCCGTTCGCGAGTTAACAATCGGGCAAAGGTTAGGTGAGAACGTTCCACCAAAACACAAATAGCAAGAAAGGCCTCTCGACCTCCGAGAGTACTCTTTCACACCTTTGGTCAATGTCGACTACTTCATGTACGGCAGCATGAATAACTTCATATTTGTTAAGAAAGCGCGAGTTGTCGATGGATTCCATAGTGAAACAGGCGGCGATCAGAATTTCAGCAAGTGTCCAATCTCACTTCACCGCGTTGCTCGGATCGTAGCAGTTTATAGGTATGACGTCACTGACACAGCCAAATCACAAACGCTACAGATACGCCGCTAGAAAACCACTGTATATAAGGGCATACGATTAAGGAAGTAAAAATCGTCATCCATCTCGGTACCCAAACACGAGCTACATGGTGCCAGAACTGATTCGAACCGCTCGCCCAGGTGCCGTAATGCGATAAAAAAGGTAACAGACAATGGCAACGGCACAGAAGCTGGATGCGCTGTCGTACGATGCTACTGCAGCCACCCAGTCCCCTGGTCCCCTGGACATATCCGGAGACGTGTGGCGGAACTGGAAGGCGTGGAAATGTGAGTTCCGACTGTTTTCTACGGCAACGTTCCTCAACCGCCAACCAAAAGAAGTCCAGGCGGCGACCCTGTTAATGATCGTAGGGGACGATGCAAGAAAAACCTTCAGGACGTTCACATTTGCGAGTGAAAACAAGAAGCAGGACGTATATACTATCATCGAGAAGTTCGATAGCTTCTACCGGCCCGCCGCGAACTTGACCTACAACCAGTTCGTATTTGGTACAAGGGACCAGAAAGAAAAGGAGCCTTTTAACGAATGGTTGACGGACATTCGTGTGCTAGCAAACAACTGCGAGTTTGACTTGTTAGAAGAACGCCAACTTCGAAGTAGAGCAATTCTCGGCATTCGGGACAAGAACATTCAGCAGAAGCTAGTTAACGAGAACCCGTCGTACACCAAGGCGGTGGAAATGTGCAGAGCCTGGGAGCAAGGAGAAGGACGGTATAAGCGAATACGAAACGAGGAAAAAACACGAGATGGAAGTCAACGTGGTTCAAGGACGCAAGTGTCCATGCCAAAAGTGTTGTTGCGCAGCGCACAGGAGTAGCGTCTGCACAGCGGCCGGAAAGAAATGCAATAAATGCGGAAATCTTAATCACTTCGCTAAAGTCTGCAAAAGATCAGGTACAAAGCCAGGATACAGAAGCCTTCCACAAAAAAAAGTGCACGAAGTTATGGCCAGCTGTGAAAAGACATTTTATCTAAAAGCGTTGACCGTTGGTACTGTGCCTCGTTAAGATTTTGGGGCAGCTTCAGAGAACCTAGAAGGTATGCCCCTTAGCTGTAAAATAGACACCGGAAAAACTGCTGTACTATCTCGAAGGCAACACTATGCCAACTCACGACAAAGCCAACCAGAAAATGTAGTGTTATCCTAAACACATTCTTCGGTCACTCAGAGAGTGCGTCAGAAAACGTCTGCCTCGACCTGTAGCACGAAGGCAAGAAGTGCCAAGTTGGATTCTTCATTGTGCGCCAAGATGTCCCGTTACCCATAGCGGCAGCGTAGCAGAACACCCGGGACTCATTATCCTCGTTCCAGGTGTGAGCGGCACGGAACTCTACGAAGCGGCTCGTCCCTCTGAAGCCGTCTTCCAGGAACCCGGCCAGCTAAAGGATGTGGTTTACGACATAAAACTACAACCAGGAGCCAAGGTCGTCGCGAAAGCCACCAGATGAGTGCCTATGGCCCTCCAGGACAAAGCCAAGACCGAGCTGGACCGCAGGGAAGCTGAGCATGTCACCAAAAAGGTAACAGAACCGAACGAATTGTCCAGTCACATGGTTGCTGTCGTAAAAAAAAGACAAGGCTAAAATTTGCTTGGACCCATCTGACCTCAATAGATCACAACTGCATGAACATTACCCTATGCCAACGTTAGGGGATGTTTCTCTACGTCTGCATGTCGCCAAGTTCTTTTTAACCTTAAACGCGTCATCCGGCTTCTGGCAAATAAAGTTGACAGAAGCAAGTTCCTACATCTGTACCATGAGTACTCCCTATGGCATATACAGGTTTCTGCACATGCCGTTCGGGATTTCAACGGCACCAGAAGTTTTCCAACGCGTAATGCACAGTGTTCTAGAAGGAGTGAAGAAGGTGGCTGTCGTTATGGATGACATACTAGTTTGGGGGACTACAAACCAAGAACAGGACGGGAGTCTGAAGAGTCTGCTGCATCGCTGCGCGCAGCACTACCTGAAGTTGAATCTGACACGGGTCTACCACCAAACTTCCGTGGCCGAAGAAGACATCTCGAAAACAGCGATCACAACACCGTTTGGACTTTTTTAATGTCTCCGCATGACCTTCGTCCCCAGAAATACGGCTAAGTCATTCCAACGGTTCTTCGACGCTGTAATGCGAGGGTTACCTTCCGTCTTCGCATACGTAGACGATTTGCTCATATCCAGCAAGGCACATGGAGATCACACGACCCGCTTAGACCTCCTCTTCGAACGACGGCGCAGCCACGGCATTGTCAATAAAGCCGCGAAAAACGTGTTCAGGGTTCCGAAATTGGACTTTCTTGGTCATTGTCTTGACGTCTCGTGCATTCGTCCATTGCCTTCAAAGCTACTAGCCATCAGAGATTTCCCGAGACCGACTTCAAACACCAAGCTTTGACCGTTTCTCGGTTTGGTAAATTGTTACCGAAACTTCGTTCTGAACTTCGCAGCACTGCTCGAGCATCTCGAGGTGCTCCTAATAAGACAGGAACGACAAACGTCGTCCCTTCAATTGGAACGAAGATGCAGAACGTGCTTTTGGCGAGGTGAAGAGCTCACTTGCAGAAGCAGCAATGCTAGTACATCCTTTCCTTAGCATGACATCCCAACATCGCTGATGACTGACGCATCTGGCACAGCCGTAGGAGTGGTGCTACAACAATAAGTCGACGGAGAGTGGCGGCCGATTGGTTTCTTTTCCAAGAAGCGCGAGCAACCGCAAACACGCGACAGCGTTTTTGGATGTGAGCTATTGGCTGCCTACTTGGCTGTACGAAAGTTTCGGCATTCCTTAGAGAGAGGGCCATTTACCCTATGAACTGAGCAAAAGCTTCTAACTTCCACCATCTGCAATTCCAGGTCTCATTACACACCAGGTGAGACTGGCCAGCTAGCCTTCCTGGCCGAATCCACAACAGAGATTCGTCACGTTAAAGAAGTTGACAACGTCCCCGGTGACGTCCTCAGCCGGATTGGCAATGTCAACACTCGACCTCCTTCTACTGTAGACTTGGAAATTTTTGGCCCGTCTACAGACCTCATAGCAGGAATAGCATGGCCTTCGCAATTTATTCACGCCACTGCTACGGCGAGATGTAAGGTTTCCAGAAGGCACCATCGTGGTTTGCGACCTGTCAACGGGGACACCCGGGCCTTTTGCACCACGTGAGCTGCGACGGCAGTTTTGTTAAGTGTTTCTTCGCTATATTTATCAGAAAAATTGAGGTCACGTTACATGATGTTACAGGACCTATTTCTAAATGCAGTTTGCCCGCTGAATTTAGCGGAAAAATTAGCGTCACGCGACAGAGACACAAATTGAGTTGAACCGCTAGCGTAAAAATTGACACCTGACCGGCCGCGGCTTGTCATTCCCCAAACTCTGTGGACCTGAGGTCAGAGTATCGATAAACGTTTGTGATTTAAGAACGTTTCACCTACCTCACACAATGGCCTAGCGAATTGCCATACATTTTTTTTTTTCGTATGTGTTGTGATGCACCACCAGGAAGGCATGTTGCTGCTGGTAGACTTCAATAAATAAACACATTTTTCATATGCGTCCCGAGGCGATATGTCACAAACCAAGCCATATTTTTATGGCAAAGGGAAAATAGAACAAAAAGAAAGTTGACGAAATGCTTAAAAGACCATCATATCAAAGTCTCATAGTCACTGGTCATGCATGACCTGTTGTTTCGGTTAAAAGACGGACGGATCCGAAAGGTTCTGGTATATGTGGTTGAGAGGTGATGCTCGGCAGTATGTTGCTCCATGTATCCCTTGCCAAATGCGCAAAACACTACCGAATCTAAGAAAACCGGAAGTCATACAAAACCTTCGACCAGTAAGCCTATTCGAAGTAATAGGAGGAGAACATGTGGGGCATTCCCGAGTTTAGAAAATTGAAGGGGACATATCATTTTGGGCAAAGACTACTCGAGAAACTGGGTTGAAGTCAAAGCAGTTCCCGAGGCGTCAGCGGCACAGCTTGTCAGTTTTGTAAATCATCTCGAACTACGTTATGCAGTACCCAGATGACTCCTGACCGGTACGCGCTACACGTACCGGTCAGGCACTGCCGCCTGCCTCTTGTGAACTAAAGTTATGGCGACTTCACGCATACGCAGAACACTTGGTGAAATAGGATTATTAGATGTCGCTGTCGCTCACGCGGCTACCAAAATCAAATTGAGTAGAGGTTAGCGTCGCACTCTGACTAGAGCGAGCAGATCTCGTGTAAGAACTGGGACCTGGACGTTGGGAAAGCAGTGTATAGAAGGCTCCCTACACTTCCAGAGTAAGTGGATATTGAGAAACGTGCACCCGCCGAGCGCAATACTACGAGTGGGATGTCTCTGAACCATTAGGCAAAGGGAGGAAGGGCTCCACTCGCCATCCTTTAAAAATGAGCACATCTTGCCGGGAAACTGCAAAAAAAAAAAATGTATATCGCAAGTTGCCCTGCAATTTTTTTGCTACGTGACACGTTCTTAGTTTAGCGCCATTGGTGCTAAACCACTAGAGCTAAATGAAGCGTTAAGTGGAATTAGTGGGGTTAGTGGTGACTTAATGTTAGAATTAGAGTTAGAGTTAGAATTAGAGTTAGTTGGAGTTAGAGCTACTTAGAGTTAGAGTCAGATTTGAGTTAGTTTGAGTTAGTTAGAGTTAGAGACATACTTAGTTAGAGTTAGAGTTACTAGAATTAGTGGAGGTAGCGGTAACAACTCCACCAACTTACGGTTACGCTTTTTGTGGTTCACCTAACCTGAAAAGCCAGCCTAAAATGTTTCACGTTAACAAGAACAACCTCTGGGTTATCGTTTAAGTCAGGGTATCTGTGCTCCTTCGAAGTCATCTGAGACGCACTCAGTGTGCAGGGCAGAGTTTAAAGGTATTGCGTACCATTCAAAATAAGCAAGAGGCTTGGACTTGACACGTATCGCCGCCAGTAAATACGAAGTTATACCTCAATGAGGAAAACACTAGACTCTCCCCGCTCACGTCGGCAAACGCAAACCCTATCTGCCATACGGTGACTGCATCGCTGCTTTCCGTGACGGACAGACTTTTAGGAAGGGGCAGCGTAAAGAAAAAGAAGACATTGAGGTAGAAGAAGAAAAGAAAATGATTTTCTAACAAGGACTGCCATAACAATATGTAGCTATTTGAAATTTACACTCGGGAATTGGAACATATGAAGGTGGAATTCGACCTCGGCATTGAAAATATACGAAAAAAGCCCTATATCTAGGCTTATAATTACCTGCAAGCATGGACCTGTTCAAATCTTGAATGTAGGAGAAATGTTCCCTGGCAAACGCAGGACTTTTGTACCCAAACTCGGCGTCACCACCGTTGACTGCCTGGTGTGACATGTACAAGAATAAGGGCTGGAAAATAAAGGAGAAAATATGTCTAATTCGCTTAAATACGAGTGTTTAAAGTTGCAGATGTTTTATTACACTCCTATTACTAAACATTCATAACCCAGCTGAATTTCCGTTCCTTGAGCAGTTAAAAAAAAACTAACACTGTTCTGCATTTGCAATAAAAAAACAACACTTGGGTCGTGTTTATTATGACCTCCAGCATCACACATATCAAACTTATATTTTAGATTGATGCTCCAAACTTCCACAACCGCTATTTCTAAACAGTGCTGAAGCTCCTTCTCCCCGGCGTGTTCGGGGGGGGGGGGGGGGGGGGGGGGGGGGGGGGAGACAATCGTAAGGAGCGAAAGTGTGCAGCCGAGATGGTTAGAAAAAATCGTAACCTGACGCATGATACAGGGATCTCAGCCTTTTCGCGCATTCCACAAGTCTTTACCGAGCAGTCAAAAATGCGGCACGCATTTACACGCAATTAAGTTCATGAAATGGCACACACAAGGCAGCTGAAAGTTCTGGGTATGACGTCACCTCTAACGGATTTTGTTGTGTTTTTCACACTTTTACTTAAACGTCCGAGTCATATGCTTGCGATATTAAAACACACACAAAAAAACAATAAAATTCACATTTAAACAATTTTTTTTTCAAGAAACTATCCAGCTTCTCTTCATTGAGCATTAATGGCATTCGGTTCACCGTCTGTAGAAATAGCGCGATAAAGCGTGGCTTACCTTGTTTTCATCGTGATCCCCTATCAGAGAAATCGCTCTTTTCGTATACAGCCTTGTTGCGTAAACGCCCCCTTGGTTACGAACAGGCGTTGTGTCATCCCAAAAGTCTAGCCCAACGTAGCTCTCGTTTAGATATTCCTGAAACAGAAATCATTAAAGCAGCCAGCAAAGTTAATAAACCAAGCTATAAACATGCTAAGCCAATGATCTGAACGTGAACATTTGACTAGGGTGTGTCATACTGGGGCAACACGGACATCTTTTTCGCCCCAACCAGAAAAAGGGGGCACGTTTTGCTGGCTAGAGAAGGGATCCGAATTGCCCACAGCCAACATTAACACTTGGACGGCTAATTCCACGACCGAAAGATGGCCCCCTAAAGCGAGAACTCAAGGAGTTCTAACCAAGAACTCTCGAGGGATGATCCGCCAGCACCAAAACGACGTTCGAAATTTCAATCACGAGCTCAGCCCGGTAGCTGGACGTTGCGCCATCAAGGGCCACCACACCGCACCGACTTCAAGAACACCCGCATTCTCAGCATTGAGAATAACCACCGACAAAGGATCTTAGAATTATGGAGCATTCAAACTACGCCAGAAAACATCAATTGGTCCGTCGGCGCTTTATCATCTACCTAAATCAATCGCCAGCTTCATAATCACCCATGAAGAATTGACCTAGTAGACCTCGAAATATCGGGTCCCTCGCGAGGGCTAGGTTGGACGTTCCCCCTGTTAATAAGCTCATGATTCGTCTTTACAAAGAGAAACTGTCAGGCGTCTTATATTTAAAAAGTTTAATGAGTTTTCACTTTATTTTAATACAGTTTTTTTGTTTTCGCATTTTTTGTGTGTGAAATTCGGATGTTGTTTTTTGTTGTTAATTTGTCAGCAATTTTGCGTTTATAAACTGTTATTTTAATAGTCTTATACCTTATCTTATATTAGGCAATAATCGAAGCTTACTTCAACTCCTTTTACACCTTTCAAAGTCCGCGTTGATCGGGGGCTAATTTTTATAACGCATACCCAATTCATTAAACTTAAAGAAGTAAAGACATCAATGTCTTGGGTTGCCTCTTACCCTAGAGTTCCAGTATGGCATCATCATTAGTTAGCAAATATAATTATAATAACGCTGTAGAAAATTACTTATTCCGTCATTTTTACTAAGGGACTTCGGTTTTGATTGCTGAAAGCCGGAATTTCGGGATGGCGTCGTGGAGCAGGAAGCACAACTATGTAACAATGACTGTGGTTCGTGTGATTCTAAGAACCGTGACGTCGTTGCGGCTCGTCGTCTGCTTGCATCTCAGCACTTGAAGATCACCGCCACCTCGGCACAGTCTTTTGGGCCCGTAAACGTCGCCGTAGTTTTTTTTAAAGCGAAAGCACATCAGAGTTGATTTTAGAGTGACATGGCAACTAAATACTCGACATATGAATAGATCTTACTTCGCGAAAATTCAATGACCTTGTGGCCGACAGCTCTTGTGTAGTTGGAAAGTCTGGTTGCGCACAGCCTCGGGATTTTCCTCTTTGTACAGGGTGGAGTGACTGCCTTTTTCTATCAATGTAAGCGTTCGTCAAATCAGCGCAGAGAGCTGTCTCTGTTGTGCTGGCGAATCCGGTATCTTAATGCGTCGGTAGTGGCCCTCTTCCGCGGCGTAGAGCCTAAGCGGGACCGCGCAGAGGGCGCGATCCGTATGTATTCTCTCGGACAAGTGGTTTCTGCACCGTTAGGGGAAGACTGGCACTGTAGGCTTACTACCTAAGCAAATCAGCATACTAGAATGTATTATGAAAGTAAATTAGATATAGTAACCCTGGAGGTCTTAATCTCAGCGTGCGCTTGGTGTGACTGTTTGGTGTGACGCGCTTTGTGTGGCTTATTGGTGGTGTGGCTGCTAAATGGGAAAATCTCAACATTTGATGCTTTTATTTCTCCTTTTGCACTACAAGCGCACCCTGAGATTACATTCTGAAACCGATATAAAAACTGATATGTTTACCCCAACAAGGACGTGCTCGAATCACGGCGCACTTTCAGGGACGGTCGAAATACATCGCTCGACAGAGACCCCCTCGAAGACCCGGAATCAAGGTTTTCGAACATCTGCCGAAGCTACCAACGTAAATGGGTCTTCGTATTCCTCGTCTTTTAACGACAAGCGAAGCAGCTGCTGCGACGACATGAACCTGCGGGCCAATGACAGAGGCTGCTCGACCTCATCTTGATCGAAGCCAACTGCCACCGCCAATCACACCAGGACCCGCCGGTGGCGCAATATCGTCACATCACCATGGATATATAATAGGGACCAGCCTACTCGTGAGGCGGACACAAAATGGGACTAACTAACGCTACCATCACCTAATCATGGGTCAATAAACATCGTCAACGAATAGCCGAAACCCGGTCTGTCCGTCCGGTAGCCACAGCCAACAACAATATTTGAGAAAAAATCGCTTCAAAGCTTAGACATGATTTCGTGTGCTGTCTTTTGCGACACTGACCCTCAGAGCCAGGTACCTGACCAGAGGGGCTGTCGTCTGGGCTTGCTCTTCCCCTCCCCCCCTTGAACTAAAATTTAATTGGGTCATCACCGCCTAAAAAAAGAATAGGGAAAGAACTTGAACATGAGCAGTACACTCCACTGGGCTAATCTTCGTCCCTCTCCACGGTGCCAAACGGAAGCGCCCGGAGGAGTGCAGCGTGCACTTTATGGCGTAGCGCAACACATGCAAGTCAAAAGTTAGAAATTCCCGTGTTCCCCACAACAAGCTCTGTATTTGTTATAGCGGCCCAATGGGCCTTGTTTGTAAGTGGCGCCGTGCAGTCCTCCTCGTGAGGCGAGGGTGTGCACGTGTGTTTGAAGGTCGCCAACGTGATATTTTCCGACCTTTGAGACGAGTCGAGTGGCTAATCCTGTATATCCTCTTTCCCCAAAGTCTCTCCTTTTATCCCTCTGGTGAGACAAGAGTTAGTTTTAAAAACAGACTCTCCTTGCAATCCCGCAAATTGCAAAGTGAGTGCTGCGACAATCGTGTCTACGAGATGTTCCACGACGGAAGGCAAAACGTTGTGAGAAGAGGGTCATGAACGAGGACGGAGCCAGCAACGGCTCGAGGGCCAGCAAGCGACAAGTATCAACACTGAAGTAGACAGGCTTTTTTCTAAAGTGGCAAAGGTATGCGTTGGATAACCGGGGATTCGCTTGTTTTTGGTTGTAATGATATGATACCTGGTTGATCTATTTTCGAGTGGAGATACTGGAAATTCGTGAATAAATAAGCAATTTAAAGAGCTAACACGTGCATTTGCAGAAAAGGTAATTACAATGAGTCATCTGGATGATCTCACTCGGTAACATACATTTTACAGGAACACTTCAATTGTGAGAATTCGACCCTAGTACACCTGAATGCACAGCATATAATTTACACTGGTGCTGGCAGAGAGCACCATTGTGTGCGAAAAATTATTTTGCCTCTTCCCCCCCCCCCCCCCGCCCCCCCCCCCCCCCTCCTCGAGAACAAATCCTGGCTACGTGCCTGCTCTGAGCTATAGATAACTGCGTGGCTGCCCACCACTTTCAGATATGTTACACATCTAGTGCGGCTGTGCTCACCGAGTAGATTTCGTGCCTGTAATAGTCTTCACCACTGTTGTAGAAGCCGTAGAAGGAATCGAATCCCCTGTACGTTGGTGTGTAACCTTTCTTGTAATATCCTAGATGCCACTGCAAACAAAGTAAGCATTACAGATTTTTTTCTGTTGCCATTCCTGCAACGATTTAGAAAGACGCGAAATACAAAGAAGAAGTATAGTTACTTTTCCAATTATGTGACTTTTGTAGCCAAACTCACTCAGGTACTGAGGCATGATGGTGAAGTTGGGCGACAAGCCCCATGGTTCCGCCTCGTGATGAATACCATGCTGCAGACCTGTGTACGATGAGATCATTGGTTATGGTTCACGGAAGTTTGTGGATGAATCAGCAGTCGGCAAAGCTTCGTGGAACATCAACATTAATTAGTTCATGTAATTGAAATGCTAGACATGAAGATAACCAGAAAAAAAGAAGACAGAAAGGTACTTCCTTAGATCTACGCTTAATGAGAAACCCCACCTTTCGCTAGTGTCACTCTAAACCAACACATGGCGATGGGATCGCCTTTCAGACCTTTGCATCAATGCAACATATCATGTGTCGTGGCCCCAGCAGAGGGCACCTGTGAAAGCAGGAGTTTGGAGAGTGCCGTCTTCACGGACCCCGAGCCTCGCAGGGCGCGTCTGCACCTTTGGTGCTAGGTGCTTGGTGAGTAGCGTCACCACGAACCCCAGCCACGTGGGTCACCATACCAGTACGCAGGGGGCACCTACTTTAGTAGGTGCTTGGTGAGTGGGGTCACTACGAACCCCGAGCCATGTGGGTTTGCCCAGCCACGGCTGACTGTGCGTGGCTTAACCGTGTCCGGGGAAAAGGAGATCCTGGTGGTTGAGCTGAGCCCGGGGTACGTTTGGACCCTTCGAGGACCCCCGGGCTAGGAAATATACCGCTTCGGCCCCTGCTTCTCGTAGACGGGTGTCCTGGCTTCGCCCCACCAGAATGATTCAGCCAGTCACCACTTCTACCCTCTTCTTTCCTTCCACCTTTTTTTTCTTTTCTCCTACACACTCTTCCCTCCTTTTTCACCTTCTTAGGCGGCAAGGGCCAACCTTAGGGGGAAATAGGACCTGTCACTGCGACCACACTAGGGTATAGTGCCCGTACAGCACTGATAGAGTAATTGTGTCAGCGAAGCTTTTCGTGCTATGGCATATTACCTACCCACTTGTTGGGCTCCGTGGTGGGCGGTGCACCCGGGTACATAATTTTCTTTCCCACCTTTATGAGTATGCACAACAAATCCTTCCTTGATCGGCCTCTCATAAGAGTCCGCACCGAAGCACGCACACTCGATGTTTCAGCAGTAGTTACTCCGCAGTATACAATGTTTTTGGTGATGCACTCCGCATCTGAGAAACCACTAAGTAAACTGTCCCCTTTTCGTGTCGCGAAAGCACTAAAGGGTGTTGTGGGAAAGACTTTTCAAGCTAAGACGATGACATCAGGTGACCTCCTCGTAGAGGTTCACACAAAGATCCAGAGTGATGTTCTTTTAGCATTGAACTCAGTCTACGATTACAAAGTCAACGTAACCCCCTACCGCACACTAAATACAGTACAAGGCGTAATTTCCGAAGATGATTTGCTCGAAACTTCAGAAACAGAAATCCTAGAGGTCCTTTCGAGCCAATGTGTGATCGCCGCACGGCGCATCACACTTCGACGTGACGGCATGGAACACAAAACAAAACATATTGTACTGACTTTTGCAACGACCATCCTTCCACAAGCTGTCAAGATAGGTTACCTGCATTGTCGCGTCCGGTCATACGTACCGAACCCGCTGCTCTGCTTTAAGTGCCAGCGGTTCGGCCACGGCTCGCGGAGCTGTCGTGGATCTGACACGTGTGCGAGGTGCTCTAGCAAAGAGCATCTCGCCGATCACTGTGAGACTGAACCAGAGTGCACTAATTGCGAAAAAAAGCATTCTGCATACTCTCGGTCTTGCTCTCTCTGGAAGCAAGAAAAAGAAATACTTACATTGAAGGTCCAAGACAACACTCCATACCACGAGGCAAAGAAGCGAGTCTTGTTTGCCTTACGTGGTTCGTATTCAGAGGCTGTGCACAGGGGCCTGCACGGCCGATGGTGTCCACGGGGACGCAGACATCTCCGGATGACCTGCGTGTCACGTCGGGGTCCCCCTCCACCTCGGGAGCGGTGAGGCAAACACCGCCTCCGAGCTCTTGGAAAGATGTGGGCATGCCTATACCCAGCAAGGTGCAGGGCTTCGCAACCCTTGCTCTTCCCACTGCCTGCCCCACAGGGGACGGGGTATGCCACCCCGTCATTCTGGTACCCAGAGGAACCCTGGCCTGCCAAGCAAGCCAGCGGCATCTAAGGGTCAGCCATTGGCGACAACCACCGACCAGCCAATGGATCAAGGTGGGCTCAAGTCTGACGAGGACAGGCCCACGTCAGGGTCGGTGCAGTATCCACCAGTGGATACAGCAGTATCCACCAGTGGATACTGCTGTATACACTGGTGGATACAGCAGTAAACAAAACGGTGCCACTAAAAAGAAAAACACCCCTCGTTTGAAGATTGATTTAAAGACCTGAAAATATATTCCTTGTTTGTATTTAAGCTTTCCTTCATTTTTGCGTTTTTGGCTTTTTAGACTTTACTCGTTGAAATTATGGCCTTCATTATGCAGTAGGAGTGCCGAGGTTTTTTATGTAACTTAGATGACGTGAGGCTCTTGTTGCAGGAGCATGAACCGTCCACATTTTGCCTGCAAGAGACTTTTCTTAAACCGTCCAACCGCAACTTTCTTAGGTCATATCTGGTCTACAGGAAGGACCACGTGACTACCTCCGGCGCTTCCGGGGGAGTTGCTATTGTGTTAGACAGTGGCACGTCTGCCTGTGTGGTCCCCCTAGACACGCCTCTGGAGGTCGTTGCAGTGAGGGTGCTACTGCATCGCCTCATTACAATCTGCTCCATTTACATATCCCCCTTCATTTGCCCTGGAACTCGCCCAACTTGAAACTTTAGTCGACCAACTACCGGAACCTTTCGTTTTAATGGGTGAGTTTGATGCACACAACCCCCCTCTGGGGCTGTGTATGAACTTACAGCCGAGGTTCTGTTGTGGCGGGGTTTTTATCTCTCGGAGAAGTATGTGTCCTAAATAAAGGTGAGCCAACATATTTAGTTCTGCGAATAACTCTTTTTCTTGCATTTACCTCACTATTTGTTCCGCTGCACTTTTTATAGATTTTACTTGGAATGCATTGGATAACTCTTACAGAAGCGTCCATTTTCCAGTGTATCTTACTCCCCTAGAAGTCCTGCCCAGGCTTCCTTGTCTTCCTCCCCGTTGGAAGGTCTCTTCAACAGATTGGGACCTTTTTCAGTCAAATATTCCTTCCTCCCTGAATATTTCGCAAATGGCCTCCATGGACGAAAGACAAGCTATCATAACAGCAGCAATTGTTGAGGCAGCCCGTTTGTCCCTCCCACAGACATCCGAAAAGCTGCTGAGATGTCCAAAATCATGGTGGGATGATGAGTGTAAAAAATCCCGAAGCCGCCAAAACTGTTCTTGGACAGGATTTAGGAGGTACCCCACTTTCAAAAGCCTCTTGGCATTTAAGCAATTACGCGTAAAAGCCCGCTATTATAGTAAACAGGCAAAAGGAGATCTTTTTGCTCGTACGCATCTTCTATTAATAGCTTCACGCCAGCGAAGACTGTCTGGGGCAGAGCAGGTAGAATGGATGGCGCGCCTACCATTCTTTCTCGATCCCCTTGCTGTTAGACGACAATGCAGAAGCATTGTCATCGTTATGAGCAATTAAGCAGGCCAACGCACTGGGTAGGCCTTCGCACAAGTCTCTAGCTCTTAAAATTACACTCCCAAGTTTCTGCAGTTTAAGTCCAACCACGAGAGAACTCCGATTCGTAGGTCAGAACATTGCACTGAAGAATATAATTGTCCTTTTTCCCTTGTCGAGCTTCGCCGAGCTCTTGCTGTAGCAAAACCGACATCCCCTGGACTTGATGCAATTCACCCTAGCATGCTTTCGCATCTACCTGAAACCTTTCTAGTCATTCTCCTCCAGTTTTTTAACATCACCTGGACGAAAGAGAAATTTCCTAGCACCTGGAAACAGGCTATTGTCGTCCTCATCTTAAAACAAGGAAAGAACAGAAGTAAAGCCACAAGCTACAGGCCAATTGCCCTTACTATATGTCTGGGGAAAACTTTTGAGCGGCTGGTTAACAGCAGGCTTATTTACATACTAGAACGAAACAAACTCCTAAGCACTTTTCAGGGTGGTTTCTGCACTACCAGGTCTACTGTTGACCACCTGGTACACCTTGAGACGACGGTCCGCGAGGATTTTATCAATAAGCAATTTCGTATGTCTGCATTTTTCGACCTTTAAAAAACTTGCGACACCGCCTGGCGATACGGCATACTCCAGGACCTTATCTCGATGGGCATAAGAGGGAGAATGTTCAACTGCATTGCTGACTTTCTGCAGGATCGCAGCGTTCGGGTACGCCTGGGGGCTACAATATCCGACCCTTTCCCTCAGAAGAATGGCCTGTGTTCGCCCAGTTTTGAATTAAGGAAGCATTGTTTACGGTTCTGCCAAACCCTCTACACTCAAAATGTTAGACCCTATCTATCACCAGAGGATCCGACTGGCAACCGGAGCCTTTCGAACGTCCCCCATGCCCAGCTTGAATGCCGAGTCAAATGAGTGGTCGCTTAATAAACGTAGGTTTTATCTTAGCGGGCAGTACTTCTTAAGATTCCGTACTTTTCCGCAGCATCCGAGTTTTTCTTTTATTAAAAGTATAAAATACGAGCAGGCCTTTCAAAAGAGGTCATCCGTAACGCGGTCCTTTGCACTTCGGGTGAAGGAAGCCGCAGCGACCTACAGTTTCGATATAACCTGTTCTGTCATGGAAACTGAACACAGACTTGCTTCTTGGGATGACCTAGCTATAATATGCGACATTTCTTTTACAAAATACGAGAAGAAATTTGCTGAGGCCAGTGTTATAAAGCAAGAATGTTTTGAGATTGTCGTTACGAGATAGACAAAAGGTTTTTCACTGATGGGACAAAAGGTACTGGCTATGCTGGCTGCGCTGCGGTTGGGCAGTCCTTGCAACATATTAGACGAATTAATGCCAATACATTTGTGTTTACTGCAGAACTTCTTGGACTCTTATTGATGGTAGATGAAATAATCAAGCAAAAGTGGAGTTTATCTGTGATATTTCCAGACTCGCTCAGTTCCCTCCTTGCCTTTAACTCTGCCACAACCTGGAAGCATTCCCTCGTTTCTCTGCTTCGTGCTAAAGTAACAAACGCTATAATGCAAAACATAACTATTCCCTTTTGCTGGGTTTCTAGCCATGTAGAAATACACGTCACCAAGGAAGCCGACCGAGCCGCAGGTGCATGTGTAAAGGGGTCCATTGAAATTCACATCCTCCCAGTGACAGACTATAGAACTACACCACGAAATAAAATAGAACATTCCTTGCAAGTAGAGTGGGACAATGATCCTCACAATAAACTCCATAGAGTTAAGCCCCTTTGAAGTGAATGGAGCAGTGCCAGACATCGGGAAAGGTTTTATGAGGTCATCTTATGCCGACTGATGATAGGCCATACACACTTGACTCGTGGGTACCTTCTAAGAAGCGACGACCCACTGATGTGCGACTACTGCTCTGAAACCCTAATTGTACTTCACATCCGTTTAGTATGTCCACACTTTAATGATGAACGCCACTCCTACATTCCTATCTTTTTCAAAGAACAAATGTTTTTCCGCCTAGCAATTTCGCTTGGAGACGAGCCGCTTATTACGTACACACAAGTTTTTAACATTTAGAAAACATTAATATTTTACATCAACTTTAAACTACAATTTTTTAGTGATATTTGATATTTTGATCTACTGCAGTAAAGAACCTTTGGACATGTAATATTTACACACCCTGTGCTTGGCGCACTATGGCCTATGTTGCTCCTGCGCCAGAAAACTCAAAATTCATTCATTCATTCATGTTTCTTGGCGCTTGGATACAGTGTGGTATTTTTGTATAATCTCAGTTTGACAGTGCTACCCTTCACTTGTTTGTTTCTGCGCAAGATATCTGTGGAACGCGCCTCGGCGGCACCAGTTCATGTGCAAAGGCTACTCGACTTGAAACTCCACTCAAATTCCAGTTGACAACGGTTTTGCGCTTCATAAATTAAATTCGACTTAAAACTCCACTCGACTGAGGAAATACTCAACAAGTTCCCCCAAACTCTCAAGGCAGCTTTGCAAATGAGATTTTCCTCGTGATTTGAATTGGTTTTTGGGTGTTGCCGTGTATTACGTGCGTGTGCGTCGTGCATAGTGAACATGACCTAGTGAGCCCAAACAACGGCGGATGCAACTCGGGACATCAAAGAAGGGAGCCGAGCGGCAAGCTACAGAGAAACACGTGACACCAGGAAGCGACAAACTGGGCGTGGTCGCAGACTAAAAAAGACGCTTCTCGTAACACCCATCGATTGTAACATAAACAGTTAAATAAATATATCCTTCCATTATCCCAAATTAACTTGTACATCACAATGGCGACGAGGATGGGATCCACGCAAAATAGACGCATATCGCCGCGATCGCCGCTGACCACGGAGGCAGCGCGCTCGCGGCCTACGGTTATCGTACTTGCCTTCCACGCAAAAAGCCAAGGTTCGATTTCTGGCTGCGGGTACACATTTTTGTTGACTCTGAAGTGTGATGTTCTGGTAAATTCTAGAACTGTGTTGCTGATTCCAGGTCCAAATGTTCTACTTCGAATGTTCCAGAAGCCCACGCGTGTACATAAGGGGCTCCCCGTGGCGAGCCGGAGTCAGTCTCGCCCCAGCGCTCGACCCTGTTGTTACGCCGACTTCGACGTCTGCGACGCTCTGTTGTTATCTTCCGTTTCCTTTTTGTTTCGGGCACAAGTTCACCCCATTAAACGTTTCCGTTTCCTCAGTTATTTCTTGTTCGCCACCTCGTCATTCGTGACATTTTGGTGGAGGTGTCCGTTCAGCGCACCTCTCCGAGGGCCCGCAGTGCAAGTCCGACACCAAGCCCCAAAGACCCCGTTCTAGTAGCTCTTAGAGAGACGCACGGGCTGCAGCTATATAAGTAGAAGACGAGGAATAAAAGGGAGACTGGCCCACGTCCCTTTTAAACTCCAATACAGTGAATGCTAAAGCTGAGCTTCCTTCGCTCTTTACAGGTCTTGGTTGCGTGAACATGCCATACACGATAAGATTGAACCAAGACGCTTTGCCCTTTTCTTTAGCCTCCCCGAGGAGGATCCCAATACCTCTCATGCAAGAGGTAAAGAAAGAGCTCGAAAACATGGTTCTGCTTGAAATTATATAACCGGTGGACAAACCCACCGACTGGTGTTCCGCTATGGTAGTAGTGCGGAAACCAAACGGAAGCTATCGAATCTGCGTGGATTTCACATCATTGAATAAGTACGTTGAGAGAGAACTTCATCTTCTCCCTACCACGGATCACGTTTTCGCACAGCCGGGAAATGCGAGATTCTTCTCCAAGCTCGACGCCAATTCCGGCTTCTGGCAGTTTCAACTAGAACCAGAATCGCAGATTCTGACATCGTTCATCATTCCTTTCGGGAGGTACAAGTTCAAAAGGGGTCATTCCACGTGAAACGTCCCAGTCGTTGCGCTCGACCACCTCCGATTTCTAAAACAAAATTCATGGGCTTCGGCCACAATGTCCGTAGCCATACCCCAAAATAGTTTTGACGAAAAAACAATTGTGATGACGTGAGCGCGATTTTAATTTTTGAAAACCGCGTGAAACTAGGCATCACTCAATAATTTACGAAAAATCAGCTTTTTTATGAAACACCCAACAATATTTTTTTTTTTTTTTTAATTTGCACGGTTGTGGACTTACACTGTGGTTGGGTTTGTGCAGTTTTGTTTAATTTAAATATATTTAAAAATACATAATTTTATTCAAAAATAAACATTTTTGTCATTTTATTAAAAATTATATATAATTGCTCCCGGGACCTAATATAACTTTTTACTGGCTGCCCTTTAGGTATATAACCTATAAAAATATTTTAAACCGCTCAATTAAACATTTTGCAGTAAAACAAAAGTCCTGAAGTTGCCAAAAAGTGCGTTTTGAAGCATAAATAGCCGTTTATTCCACCCTGAGGTGGTCCAAGTAAAAATACAAAATATGGTGGGTTTGGAAGAAGGATTGATCGTCTTTTGATTCTGAAAGTTTAATCAGAGTAATTTTTGTTTAAAGCGAGAAAACAATTTTTTGAAGTTGAACTCTCGCACCACTACCCGGCGTCGCTTCTTAACGCCTCTTCGCCGCACAGCACGCCACCTGCGACAATAGCCGAAGCGATTAGGTTCAAAGAAACAACGGAGTTTGCTGCCCGCTTCCCCTCGTCCCTCTTTTCTGGCTTTAAGGGAAGAAACGGCGGGTGTCGTGTACTAATCGGAGGTGCCGCCAGTGCGTCGCCATAGCAGGCCCGTTGTGCCCTTTTTACCCGAGGGCGGCTCCTCACACTCCGAAACGCGATGCCTAATAGACGGGCGGCATCAGCTGACGTGGACTTCTTCATGTCATGCCAAACGTCCCATGGCGACCTCCGATTCCTAAAATAAAATCAATGGTTCTTCACCATAATGTTTGTGGTGCTTCTCTAAAATATTTTTGACGAGAAACAAATTTCATGTGGTGATGGCGGTTTGAACTCGTAAAAAAGGAGTGAAACTAGGAGTCATTTATTAATTGATAAAAGGCTTCCATGTGGTATCACGCCCGCAACAGAGTTTTACCAGAAGAAGATGAGCCAGCTATTGAGCGGCATTGAGGGCCATGTATGCAACATGGACGTCAACCTCGTCTACGGCTCTTCCAAGGAAGAACACGACAAAAAACTGAGAGAAGTCCTTGCAAGGCCACAACAAGTCGGAATCACACTGAACGACTCTAAGTGCGTTTTTGAGGCAACCCGAGTGAAGTTTCTAGGCCACGTCATAGACGAAACTGGGGTCCAATCTGATGAAGACAAGCTCGCGGCAGTCAGGGCAATGAAAACACCAGCCAATGTAAGTGAGCTGAAGAGTTTTCTGGGAATAATAAACTATCTCGGAAAATTCATTCCACATTTAGCCCAAAAAGCACGTCCCCCGACGGCGCTTTTGAGTTCGAAGAACGCTTGGGTCTGGAATTGTGAACAGCAGATGGCTTTTGACACCTTGAAAGTAACATCCACTTCAACCCCAATTCATAGCTTGCACTGACGTCACCCAGTACCCAGCAATGGCGTCCTTTGCACGTGCGGCCAGCGTTCTACAGAATAAAGAGCACGATGTGAGACGCTCGCGGAGGCGCGTGCAAACCTACCTTCCACTGCATTAATGGGACGCTGTACCTGGGAATGGCGGCTAGAATGACGTCACGCGAGAACTATGTATTCTCGCCTTGTTTGAACCCAAGAAATAACAGTGATCTCGGCAGACGCCTCATCCTATGGCATTAGCGCCGTTCTGCGACAAAAGCAGAGCGACGACACGTATCGTCCAGTCACCTATGCATCAAGAACGCACAGCAACACAGAGAGGCGCTATGCTCAAATCGAAAAGGAAGGATTGACTGTGGTATGGAGCTGTGAAAAGTTTCGCGACCTCATCACAGGATTGCAAGTCATCATTGAAACTGATCACAAGCCTCTGGTTCCAATTTTTTCCACGAAACGTTTAGAAGACATCTCGCTGAGACTACAACAAATGAAACTACTCATGATGAGGTACTCATATGATATCAGACATGTTCCAGGTAAAGACCTCATCACCGCTGACGTCTTGTCCAGACATCCTCTGGCTGAAGTTCCAAGCCGTGAATTGGAAGAATAGATCGACGCTTACGTTTCCGGCATCAAATCCAGTCTCCGCACTACTGACAAACGACTTTAGCAAATCCAGAAGGAACAAGAAAAAAATGTATCCTGTCAGCTCTTGACCAGATACTGTGCTGACGAGTGGCCTATCAAGAACAATGTAGATCAAACGTGTAAAGACTTTTGGCAATACCTAACTGTTATTTCTATAAATGAGGGGCTTCTAATGAAAGGCTCAATGATTCTTGTACCCGAATCCACTAGAGAAGACATCTTGAGTAAAATGCACCAACTGGCATTAAGGCATTAATAAATGTCGGGCACGCGCACGTGAGTCTGTCTGGTGGCCTGGTATATCGACTCAAATCGACAACTTCGTTTGAGAGTGTCACTAGTGCATCCAGGAAACGAGCAACAGACGAGAGCCGTTGATGCCAACGCCTTTCCCTGAAAGACCATGGCAACAAGTTGGCATGGACCTGTTTTACCTAGCAGGAAAATGGTATTTGTTTGTCACCGATTATTATTCTAGATTCCCAGAAGTTCCGGCACTCACGAGCCTGTCGACAACATCAGTAATCGACCACCTCAAATCTATCAAAACATCAACTCGTCAGAATTTTTCAAGCTTACACAAGACTGGGGCTTCCACCCCGAAACTTCCAGCCCGACGTTTCCGCAAAGTAACGGTTTTGTAGAGTCTGCTGTCAAAATAATCAAGCGCAGTATGAAGAAGACCGATGACGCCTCTCGCGCACTTCAGTCGTACCGAGCCACACCTCTGAAAAACTGTTACAGCCCCGCAGAGCTCCTGATGGGAAGGCGCATAAGACCTCACTACCTACAGTCGGATCTCGCCTAAATTCAGACTCCGGATCCCGGTCTCCTCAAGAATTGGGAAAAACAGAGCAGGCACAATGAGAAAATGAACTTCGACAGCAGGCATGGAGTACATGCACTTAAGCCACTACATATTGGACAACGCTTGTGGGTCTTAGTTTAAAGACAAACTGGTGACGTAACGTCGCCTTCGGAAGCGCCCCGTTCATACATGGTTGCGACCGACCGGGGAGTTGTGAAGAGAAATCGAAGACACTTGATTCCAATTTCCATTCCCACAACGCATGCACAATCCGCACGTGACGGATCACCCCTCGCTACCGATAACATGGTTTCCTTGCCTACAACATCTACGGCTTCCTTGTCTACAACATCTACGGCTTCCTTGCCTACAACATCTACAGGCCTTCCAACCACGCGGAGTGGGCGGATTGTGAAACCTGACGAACGGCTATGTTTCTAGATATGAAAAGGGGAAGATGTTCTAGTAGCTCTTAGAGAGACGCACGGGCTACAGTTATATAAGTAGAAAACGAGGAATAAAAGGGAGACTGGCTCGTGTCCTCAACTTGGCTGGTCCTGTTTTGTAGTCCGCTCGCCGTACCCCTAAACACCAAACACAACAAACCCAACGAAGACCAGAGCAAGGCCCGATCAAGTCGCCGCAACCGAGGCCCACCCCCGGAATCGGGACTTTTACCCGAGAAATCGAAAACCAAGACGACGACGATGTCCCAGCAGAACCCGGCCGCCCCTTCCGTCGTCTACCTGCCCGTCACTCCTCAGACACCAGCTCCCTTCCACGGCGAAAGCCACGAAGACATCGACGACTGGGTCCAAGAGTACGAACGAGTGGCTCGCGATAACTGGTGGACACCGGAACAGTGTCTTCGGAATGTTTACTTCACCTTGGAAGCAACCGCGCGGAACTGATTTGAGAACCACGAAGCATCGATCCCATCCTGGAAGCAACTCAAGGCTGAGTTACGAAGAACATTCACCAACACCGAAGAGAACGCGCCAAAGACCTTGTTCAAGCGAGGGTTCAGGGTTCTAACGAGAGCGTCGTTAGCTTTTTCGAAATTGTTCTTCGACTGAGCAGCCGCGCGGATCCTGACGCCCCCGTAGAAAAGAAGCTGAAGGTCCTAATGCGGGGCGTGAAAGAAAACATCTTCGAAGGCCTCGTGTGGAGCTACTACCGTCGAAGGTTTCATCATTGAGGCCACCAACATCGAACGTGCTCTTCAAGCACGGACATCACACTACCAGATACTTCCCGGCTTCGCTGCCCTCTCGCCGTTCAGCTGCAACATCCCGGACATCCGCGATATCATCCCAGAGGACACTAGGGAGATCCTGCCTGCTGCCCACCAGCTTGCTTCGCTGTCGATAGCCGAAGTTTTCCGCAAGGAAGTTCAACGGGCATTCCAATTTAAGGCTTCTACCGGCGTAGCAGCACCCTAGGAGCCCTCCCTGACCTACGCGGCAGTAGCTCGAAGACCGGCGCCAGCTGCCCGGTAGTATTTCACGCCGCCACGATGTCACCCAGAGCCGCAGACTTTCCGAAGTCGGGAAGGGCAGCCCCAGCTCGTCCGTACTGAACAACCGGAGCCTAGGAAGACGGATGTGTTTCGCACGGCCGATCGACGCCAGCTGTGCTACCACTGCGGTGAAGTGGACAACATCTACCATCAATGCCTCTAGCACCAGCTGGGCCTACGACGGTTAATTTGCGCCCCACGACCCTCGACCACGTCGTGGAGAGCGACCTCGGGACATCGAGGACTACCTCCACCACTCTTCATCTCCTGAGTCGCCTCCCGGCTAAGGATTCCGTTCACCGTCTTCTTTACGCTCGCCATCGCCCTTCCGCCGGTCTCGCTGAGACAGCCTGTCACCCATCGCTTCCCGTCGGGAAATCTAGGCGCGGCAATGCCGGGAGGTGGTGTTGCCGAAGACGAACGATGCCAAGATCCTCCAAGATTGTCAGAGTTCTCCCACTCTAGCGCCGCAACACCCCAAAACGACATTTCCGCAACTTTGCCGAATAGCCTCAACGTTATGAATATGATCGACGGCCACGACGCGACGGCACTCGTCGACACCGGAGCAGACTACTGCGTTATGAGTGGGAGGCTCTCCCAACGCCTTCAGAAAGTGACGACACAGTGAGATGGCCCGAAGATACGGACCGCCGGTGAACACCTCACCACACCAGTCGGGATTTGCACTGCTCGCGTTGAGATCCACAGTGAGACGTGTCCTGTCAAGTCCGTCGTCTTGCAAGACTGTGCGAAGGACGTTATCCTCGGAATGTACTTTCTCTGCGAGTATGGCGCCGTCATCGGCCTCGGAACAAACTTGCTCACGCTACAAAAACCTGCTCCACCACCGGAGGACCCCAAAGCAAGCGTCATCCGCGGTCTGAGTCCCCGCAAACCACGTGAAC
Source organism: Ixodes persulcatus (assembly GCA_013358835.2). Lineage (NCBI taxonomy): Eukaryota > Metazoa > Arthropoda > Arachnida > Ixodida > Ixodidae > Ixodes > Ixodes persulcatus. The sequence continues at coordinate 168,299 of JABSTQ010008876.1, forward strand.
TTACCGCCGCGATCGAGTGTTTTTGTACCCTTCGGGATCGATGGGGCTTTCTCCTGCGATGTTCTGCTCAAAGAAAGCCTCCAGTGGCCTCTAGGAAGAGAGATCGACGTCGAAAGAGGCATCGCGGAGCTCCAAGACGGACACATTGCCGCGCTCGTAACGACCTTCCGACAGGAGACTCAGCGCCTTACAAGAGGCACCGCCGTGGGTCACGCCGAGGAACTCCCGGACTCAGCCGCAAGCGCCCGAGTATCAGAAGACCTCTCTTCCTGGACACCCAAGACAACGCCACCTTCGCAGTTTAACATCGATCCAACCGATGTTCGATTCGATGTTTCGCGGTTGCGAAACATCGAATTGTTACTGATCACGACGCGCTTTCTGTTCATCGGTGGCCGTAGAGTGTCTTTGTGAAAGAGAGAGAAGCCATCCAGAAGCAGGTCCAAGCAATGCTCGACGACGACATCGTCCAGCCCTCAAGCAATCCGTGGGCTTCACCGGTATTCCTGGTGAAAAAGAAAGACGTGACTCTTCGGTTCTGCGTGGACTATCGTCGACAGAACGCCGTGAAAAAAAAGGACGTCTACCCACTGTCACGCATCGACGACACTCTGGACCGGCTGCGCCACGCCCGATACTTTTCGTCGATACACCTGAAGAGTGGTACTGGCAGATTGAGGTCGACGAACGGGATCGTGAGAAGACTGCCTTCGTCACGCCGGACGGACTGTACGAATTTAAAGTGATGTCGTTCGGACTGTGCACAGCACCGCCGACGTTCCAGCGCCTAATGAACACCGTTCTTTTCGGCTTGAAATGGAAAAACAGTCTCGTCTATCTCGACAACGTCGTGGTATTCGCAAGCTACTTTGACGAGCATGTGAGACGTTTGCGAGCCGTGCTTCAGGCTATCCAGAATGCTGGACTGACACTAAAGCCATGAAAATGTCGGTTCGCTTACAGCAAGCTCAAATTCCTGGGCCATGTCGTAAGTGCTCTGTGTGTAAGCCCTGACCCTGCAAAAACATCTGCTGTCGCCGAAGTTTCGATGCCATCATACAAGAAAGCCGTACGAAGATTTCTTGGGCTGTGCGCTTACTACAGACGTTTCTTTCGCGATTTCGCCAAGCGTTCTGCAGCGCTTACGCATCTGATGAGGGACGACGTGAACTTCCAATCGAGGGGGGGGGGGGGGGGGGACAAAAACAAACGTTCAACGAACTGAAGGAAAGACTCCAGTCGCCCCCTATCCTTGGACACTTCGATGCATCACCGGAAATGGAAGTTCACACAGACGTCAGCAACGCCGGGCTCGGCGGAGTACTCGTCCAAAGACAAGACGGAGCAGAGGGGGTGATCGCTTACGCAAGCCAGGCACTGTCCAAGGCAGAGAAAAATTACTCAACGACCAACAAGGAATGTTTCGCTGTCGTCTGGGCGTAAACCAAGTTCCGCCAGTACCTGTACGGGATCCCGTTCCGCGTTGTCACGGACCACCACGCTCTCTGTTGGCTCGCCAACCTCAAGGACCCGTCAGGACCCACCACTCGCTGGAGTCTTCAACTGCGAGAATTCGACGTAACCATTCTGCATAAGTCTGGCCACAAGCATAATGACGCCGATTGTTTGTCTAGGGCCCCAGTCGAATCTCCCCCTGACAGCACTGACGACGACGATGACGCCCGTTTTCTAGGCGCATCTTGAGATACCGACATGGGAGCACTTCAATGAGACGAGCAGGAACTTTGCGACGCGATCGATAACCTCGAAGGTCAAGGAAGTTCAGTTCTGCGAGTCTTGGCCCGAGAGTTCTCAAGCTTCATTATGCGGCGAGGCGTGCTCTGCAAAAGAACTTCGGAACCAGCAACCCTGCCTGGCTGCTGGTTGTTCCTACCAGCCTGCGAGAAGAATGTTTCAAGCATGCCACGAGTACCCGACGACTCGACACCTTGGCTACAGCAGGACGCTCGCCCAGATTCGTGACAAGTACTATTGGCCGAGACTCCCGAAAACCGTCCATTTGTACACACGATCGTGCCCTGAGTACCAACGACGTGAGAAGCCCCCGACGAAGCCAGCAGGACTCCTGCAGTCAATATCTGCCCCGACCACGCCCTTCCAGCAGGTCGGAATGGACTTACTTGGGTCGTTCCCAACATGGGCGCAAGAAAACCGTTGAAATATTGTCGCGTCTGATTATCTTACACGATACGCCGAGACGAAAGCCCTTCCATCGGGAACAGCGGTCGAAATCCAAATTTTTTCAATCGAGTTCATTCTCCTTCGATACGGCGCATCTGAATTGCTGATCACAGATCGAAGGTCATCTTTAATAGGCACAGCTGACAAAAGAGGTTCTTTGGCTCAGTCACACCAGCCATCGACGAACCACTGCTTACCATCCGCAGACCAACGGGCTAACGGAGCGGCTGATCAAGACGAGGTGTTGCCGTACGTTAAGTTTGCGTACAACGCAGCGGTTGCAGAAACCTCGGGAATGACGCCGTTCCAACTGGTACACGGCTTAACGGTTACCACGATGCTCGACGCCATGCTGCCTCACGTGCCAACCGACGATGGCAATGACGATGCTCAACTCATTTCTCAACGCGCTGATGAAGCTCGTCAACTGGCAAGAATCGATTAAAGACCCACAGCGAGTAGACGCACACTTGTATAACCTTCGTCGCCGGGACGTCAACTTTCAACCAGGAGACCGGTTATGGGTATGGACACCAATACGCTGCGCGGTTTCCGCGATAAGCTTCTGGAACCCTATTTCGGACCCTAAAAGATCATCCGACGCCTCGGCGATCTGAACTGCGAAGTTCTTCCCGACGGAACGCGACCATCTGCAAGACGCCAGCCACGACAACAGGTGGTGCACGTCGTTCGGCTCAAGCCGTATCACAAACGATAGCACTTTGGACTCTCGTCAAAAAGTGAACTGTGAACTGTGGCTCGCGACTCTGCTATACCTTTGTTGTAGATTTGTGTTTTAGTTTTGTGCTACATCGGGACGATACATTGTTTTAAAGGGGCGAATAATGCCGCCAGCGCAGCTGACCAATCAGGCAGCGCGCTCGTGGCCTAACGGTTATCGCGCTTGCCTTCCACGCAAAAAGCCAAGGTTCGATTCCTGGCCGCGGGTACACATTTTTGTTGACTCTGTAAAGTGATGTTCTGGTAAATTCTATAACCGTGTTTCTGACTTGAGGTCCGAATATTCTAGTCGCCGAATGTTCCAGAAGTCCACGCGTGTACATAAGGGGCTCCGCGTGGCGAGCCCGAGTCAGTCTCGCCCCAGCGTGCGATCCTTCTGCTACACCGACTTCAACGCCCGCGACGCTCTGTTGTTATCTTCCGTTTCCTTTTTGTTTCGGGCACAAATTCGCTACATTAAACGTTTAAGTTTCCTCAATTATTCCTTGTTCGTCACCTCGTCATTCGTGACAATATAAACAGCTGAGCGACATCGGAACAAAGGAGACAGCGGTAACCTGAGTGACGCCCCATCTCAAACCTAACTAATGCTTCGCATCAGAAAAATCGAAGAGTTCGATCAGGAATCGGATCCATGGTGTCATTAATCGAAAGGATCGAAGTGTTCTTCGCTGCGAACGACCTTCCGGAATCAAAGTGAGCCGATGTTCTTCTTACTATCGTCCGACGAGAAATCTGCCGACGAATAGGGAACTTGGCGGCACCTGCCAAACCAAGTACCAGGACGTAAGTACAGATCGTTTAGCTGGTGCAGAACCACATCGACGCGACACCCAATGAAACGGTTGAAGGCTACAATTTTCATCACCGGAAGTGGCTGGAATCCGAGACCATCGCAGTCTACGTAGCTGCGCTCAAACAGCTTTCACTGCAATGCAACTTCGGTGTTTCCCTCAACGACCGACTTCGAGACAAGCTCATTGACGGCATTAAGTACGGAAACATTCTCGAAAAGCTGCTGGCTGAACCGACGCTGACATTCAAGGCAGCGGTGAATCTTGCCATTTCGATGGAGGTAACAATCAAGGATGCGAAGGAAATAAAGAGCGAGACCGAGACCCAACAACATGTCAATCGCTTGGTGTGGGGCGGAAATACAAGACGTCACTTACGAAAAAGGCAACCGAGGGAAAAAGGAAAATCTCGCACAAGCAGGACCCCATGTCACCGCTGCGGCAAAACCAATCACGACCCCGAAAACTGCTTTGCAAGGAACAAATCTTGTAACATATGCGGAAGAACAGGACACTTCCAAATGGTTTGCCGTGACAGGAAACGAAATCCACAAGACTCAAGAAGAAAAGACTAGTCAAACTTCACCAACCATCTCGCTACACAGGACTCGGGAGACGAAACTCCTTTTTATTTCATCGACTCAAGCTACCCGAAACCCATCACAGTAACTGTGGAGATTTGCAACAAACTTCTTCAGATAGAGATTGACACAGGATCACCCGTGACTGTGATCAACCTGGAGACGTTTCAAGAAAGTTTTCCATAAATCTATTTTAAACATTCGGGAATAAAGTTGAAGGCATGCACCGGCAAGGGCATCGTTCCAGAGGGACTGGTTCAAGTGGAAATACAGTATAACGGGCAAGTCAAGCGTCATGAAATCCAAGTGGTGAAGAATAGGGGACCTCCCTACCGGGAAGGGCATGGCTTTAAGACTTTAGTGAACTGAAAGGAGGTACACAACGTGCGTGCAGAAACCTTAACTCTCGCAAGTGTGCTACAGAAACACGATTCCATCTTTGAAGGCCCGGGAAAACTGAAGGACTATGCCGCTAAACTCTGCGTGAATGAAGATGCTCAACCAAAGTTTCTCAGACCAAGGTGAGCGATCGTTCCAGTGTTCCATACAATCTCCTTCAAAAAACTGAAGAGGGGATCGTCTTGAGAAAGAGAACATACTGACACCTGTGATGAGGAGTGAGTGGGCGAGTCCGATCGTTCCAGTGAGGAAGGCAAATGCACAAGTGCGCATAATTGGGGATTACAAGGTTACACTCCACCCAGCCTTGAAGCCAGATACGTGCCTACTACCGAAGAGTGAAGACCTCTTTGGGGAGGTTTCTCATAAGGAGGGGTTAACTATACTGGATTGCAAACAAGCCTACTTATACAGATCCACTTAGGGGAAGAATCGAGAAATCTCACTGTGATCAGCACACAAAGGGCTTTATCAGGTGAACAGAGTGTCATTTGGAATAACCCCAGCATTAGCTATCTTCCAACACGTCATCTAAGAACTCGTTGGGAACTTGCCGTACACAAATTCATTTCAGAATGGCATCGTGGTATAGCAAAAAACGATGATGATCACCTGTGGCACCTTGACATCTTACTGTAAAAACTAAAAGAAAGTGGCCTTCGGTTGGCAAAGAAAAAATGCTGCGTCAAGCAGGAATCCATCGAGTACTTAGGACATGGCTTAGACAAGCAAGGTATCCATCCAAATACTAAGAAGTTGGAGGCGATTCTACAAGCGAAGACGCCAAAAGACCAAAAACAACTGTGAGCATTTCTGGGGCCGCTGAACTACTACGGAAAATTCATCAGCAACAAAGCCTACGTTCGGTACAGGAGATGGTGCGAAAAGATAAAAGGTGGGAATGGTCGAGATACATTCCAAAGGCGCCTTCAACGAAGCAAAGAACAAACTCACTAAAAGAGTTTCCTAGTCCAGTATGGCCCCGCACTTCCTCTGGAACTGCACTGTGACACATCGAGCCATTTTACTAGGGCAGCGCTTCAACACGTACTACCCAACAAGCAACGGAGGCCGATCGCCTTCATGCCAAGAACGCTCTCCAAAGGTGAGCGAAACTTCTCTCAGCTCGACAAAGAAGCGCTGAGCATAGTAGAAAGCGTAAAGAAATCTCACCAGTATTTGTTTGGACGGCACTTCACACTGTGGATGGACCAGAACCCCCTTGTTTCAATTTTCATAAAAAATGTGTCAACCGATACGAACGTAGTTTCATTTCATTTCATTTATTATACCCTCAGGGCCCGAAGGCATTACAGAGAAGGTATGCTGTCAAGAATAACAATGGCTGACAAGGCCGCTAGAGAATTAGAAACTAAAAGGATGGGTGAAGCCAAATGTCCTCATCTAGAAAAGTTTCAAGCCTTTCCTTTGACACATAAGCAGATCAGCAGAGAGACACGAATGGACACCGGGTTGTCTAAAGTATTAAGACTCACTATGAAAGGATGGCCGTGCAAGTAAATTCCGATGACCTGAAGCCTTACTTCCGAGGTCAAACGGAACTAACCTTGGAGCTCAACTGCTTAATGTGGGGAACACGCGTCATCGCACCCTCGAGGTACCGAAAACACGTTTCAACGATTTGCATCAAGGCCATGCGGGGATGACAAAGATGAAGGGACTGGAACGACTCTACGTGTGGTGGCCATTTTTAGGTCATTACATCAAAACGATGGTCCGAGGTTGTCGACCGTTCCAGGCAATGAGCATCGAGGCACCCAAAGGTCATATACACCCGTGTGAATACACAAAAACAATAATGGCAACTCCTGCATGCATATTTCCCACGAACGTATCAAGCAAGACATTTCTAGCTGATATTTATTGCAAACTTGAAATGGCTTAAGGTAGTGCCCATGACATCGGCGACTTCGGCAGCCACCATAATAGTGTTTCTACTTTCTTTGCAAGATATGGACTGCCAGAAAGGATTGTGGCAGACAATTGACCGCTTGCGATCAAGCGAATTCCGGATTTTTACAAGAAGAAAAAGAAGTGCAGCAGTTATTCTCACCCCGAACCATCCCGCAACAAACTTTGCGGCTGAACATTTCATGGAAACATTCAAGAAGTGTGTCAACGCAAGCCTGAAGTTGGGGCTGACCATAAAAGAGGAATGCCATAACTTCTCGGTAGCATACAGGATGACCCCGCACACGAAAACTGGCTCAGCAACGGCCAAACTGATGACAGGAGACGAATTTCGCAAAACGTTGTGATCTTCTTAGGGTTAGACTAGCAATAACCGATGTTGAGCTATAAAAACTGGCGAAGCAGCGCACCTCGCGCAACTTTAAAGAACGACACCTACATCAGAACGACCAGGTCTGGGCAAGAAACTACAGGGACGGCAAGAAATAGTCGAAAGGCGTCGTCGTTCGAGTTCTTGGAAACCAAACATATGAGATTCCCTCGAACTAGCTAAACACCTGGAAACAGCAGCCTTCCAGCGTCAGGGCGTCGTTTTAGGAACCGGCTGAACGCGCTGGAGGTGTTCAACGATTGCGAATTTCTCGAGCCCTACTGCGTTAGAAATTCGACGGTAGCCTACCCCCTGAAGTGATTAAGTGATTTTTTGGCACACTGTGCACACACGGAAGTGTGCCAAGCAAGGCAAATAGGTAAAAACCCTTGCGCTAGGGCGCCTGCTAGCCTGCCGCCATCTACGCTGTCAGTCCACAGAAACACACCCCGGATTACACCTGACGTGATGCTGATGGTTACGACTGGAAAGAGGGAAGGGTGAAAGGGACAGATGGGTTAAAGTTAGGATCATGTCAACACGCCCGATGACACTTGAGTCGCAAATGCCATACAAAGTCCCGGGAACGTTTCGTGCGATGTCGGTAGAGGGCTGCGAGCATTTAACGGTACAGACAGGAAGCCCCTAGCGGCAGCAGGCAGGAGTGACTCACTGAGTAGAGCAGTCCTTTTGTGGAAAACCTCAGGCTGTCCCGGCCTTCCACCAAGGCGCACAACAGCAAGTGGGAGAGTCCCCGAAAAATATTCCTCAAGCAGTCGGTACAGCACACCGATTCGCGCGATATCTTCATCTCCGCTCTAGAGACCGCCAACTAAGAGCATCCAACCGTGTGGGGTACGACCTGTTCGTCACACCTGGAGATTACGCACAAAGTTTACGCGATGCGCAGTGCGCCACACTCTACAGTCTGCCCATTAAGTGTTGTTGAGGAAGAGACCAGACTGCATAGTAGTACTCCAGCATAGGCAGCACTACGGATGTGTATAGTGCCTGAAGAAACACCGGCCCACTTGGCCTCCTTGTCGGCAATGGAGTGCGAGAGCAGTCGTGGTCTGCCGTTCCTTCCAGTACTCCAGCTTATAATTTTGGTGGTCTACGGCGTTGGGACATTCAGGTGCACGGCAACTGGTGACCTGTTACATTTGCAAAGTTCTCACTTTTGCTTCCACCGTGCTGCCCGAGAGCATCAAGGCAGCTACCTTCTCCGCAAGGTGCGTCCCTACATAACAAACCTAAGACGATACTTAAATTGCCAATGATTTGGTCAAAGCTCGGTCACCTGTCATGAAAAAACGACATGTGAAAAGTGCGGAGCCACAGACCCTCCAGCTGACACGTGCGAGGGTACACTTCTCAAGTGTGTCAACTGCTCTGGTGCTCACCCCACCTACTCTTGAGCCTGTCTAAAGTTTCAGGGGGAAAATAAAATCCTAAAGCTAAAGATCAAAGGAACCCCCACGTACCCTGAGGCAAGGAAACGATTTTCTTTACTCCAAGGAGGCACCTATGCCGAGGCGGCTGCCAGGGGGCAGCGGCGCCACTAAAGGCAACGGTGGGCACTCAGTACAGTCTTCGCGACTTGGAGAGCTCACCTAGCCCCCCCAACCACCAGCGAGGCCTCTGTGGATTCTCAGATCCCAGCGGCCCCGCCCAAAGCCCCGAGTACCAAGACGATTCCCCATCGTCCTGGCCATAAGCCTCGAGTGGTGCTTGACGCCACTCCCTCTCAGAGCAGCGAGGGGTCCCCTCGCTGCTCTGAGAGTCAGCTTGCAACGGGGAGAGTTACGTCAGTAGCCTTTCGTATATAAAAAAAGAACCCGCCTATACCCCGTTTCACCTTACGTCTGGACGCAGCGGATGCTACGAGCTATCTTAGCCAATCCCGTTCTGTGGACGTGGCCCGTGATACGCTTTCCGCGCGTCGCAGGGCCCCCTCTCTATGGTCACGTGACACTCACACGGCCTTCAATTGGATCCGATGGCTCGTAACATCCGCTGCGCTTAAACGTCAGATGAAACGGAGTATAGCAACTGATTTCATTGTTGCAGCAGCACCGCGATGAATAGGCCACGCGTAGTTAGGACTCCCGAGGAGCAGCGTGAATACTAGGAGCGGCAAAGGGAAAGGAACGGCAATACGACCAGCGGCGGCGTGCTGCGACCGGCGGCGGCATTTTGTATAATGCAGTAGGCAATCGTTGCAGGTGATAGCACAGCTTCGCTGACCAACCACCTTCACAGCGTGAATTGGAGCTCCAATTTTGTTTAATAATAACTTAATTAAGCCGAGATGAGTCATTTTAGTTTCATGCAGTGGAACTGTCGGGGTCTCCTTCACAATATAGATGATGTTCCCTTTTTACCTAATGAGCTACGTCTAAAATTTCTAGCATTACAGGAGTCTTATTTGACGTCCACACATACACACGCTTTACGAACTATCACCTGTTTCGCAAAGAAGGCCCATCTTCTCATCCATCCGGTGGTGTTGCCATTGTTGTGCAGAGTGGAGTGGCATGTGCCCAGGTCCCCCTTGACACGTCCCTGGAGGCTGTGGTAGCACGAGTTTTTTACAGACCGTCTCATTTCTGTTGTCTCCCTGTGCCTTTCACCACACACTCCCATACACATTTATGACTTCACAAGCTTTTAACTAAACTTCCACAACCTTTTTTAATCTTAGGTAATATAAATGACCATCACACCATGTGGGGCAGTGCACGAATTGGTTCCCGCAAAGGAGTCATTGAACGGTTTTTATTGTCTCAAAAATGTATGGCTTTTAAATAACAAAGCCAAAACATTTTTTAGTGCTGTCCACAACTCTTTCACCTGCATTGATTTATCCATTTCATCGCCATCATTGCTTTCTTGCTTTTCTTGGAAGGTTTTAGAGAACCCGTTTGGCAGCGACCACTTTCCAGTTGCTTTGGAGTGTGTGGTCGATCTTTCCACAGTTCAAAAGCGTATGCCTCGGTGGAAACATGACAAGGCGGGCAGGAAACGTTTCAGGCTTGCTGCTACACTTGCTGCTTCACTATTGGCCACTCTGTCCCCTTATGAGGCTACAAAATGCGTTACTCAACAGATAATCAGTGCTGCTGAGCACTCTATCCCACGTGCCTCCGGTAATTTACCAAAACAGCGCTAGCCATGGTGGAATAAGGATTGTTCAACCACACTTACACGACAAAATAGAGCCTGGGATGTCTTCCGTAGGTACCCCACCGTAGAGAACAAGATTGAATTTAAGAGACGAAAAGCGCAAGCCCGCTGGACAAGAAAACAGGCAAAAAATACATATTGGATGAAATATCTCTCCTCCATAAGTAGTTTTGTTACGGTTAAAGAGGTTTGGGATCGTGTACGCAAAATCAAAGGCGACTATCTGGGTTTTACCAACCAAGTATTTAATCTGCCCCTGGGGTCTGTCAAAGATGTTGCTAATGTTCTCGCTCAGCACATTCATAGTGTATCTAGCTCTGATAATTATAGTGCTGAATTTAAACAGTCTAAATCTCACGCAGAGAGTCGCTCTATTTCTATGGGGGGAAGGGGGGGGAAGGGGGGGGAAGGGGGGGGGGAAGGGGAGGGGGGTCTAACTCAGCCATATAACGGGCCTTTTACAATGCGCGAGCTTGAGCAAGCTCTCGATGTAAAAAAAAAGATGTTTGCACCGGGGCCAGACACACTGCGCTATGCTATGCTTCGAAAGTTGTCACGTGACTCGCTCAGAACACTTCTTTTCTTCAACTCTTTGTGGGACAAGGCACGCTTCCCCCAGGCATGAGAGCGCGCTCACATTTGTGGGGGCGCTCGGCCCGCCACACGGCGGCCAGCCGGCGACTAGCGGGGGGGGGGCGGTTCCCGGTTCCCACGGGCTTAAAAGGGATGGCCTGTGCGGCCGACAGGGGAGTTGCCCTGAGCGGTTGGCCAGAGCTGGAAACCTGAGCGTCATGGTAATAAACCCTGTTTGACCCCAAGGAACGAGTCGCTGGTTGATCACCTGCGGCGGACGGCGGAAGTCGAACGCTACATCTGGCGCCCAACGTGGGGCCCGAAAAGGGCCCCACGTTGGGCGCCAGATGTGTGCAACATGCATTAGAGACCCAGGTAACCCAGAAGAGTAAGATAGTTCGTGGATTGACAAAAACCTATGCTACTGCCTACTGCGTGTGCACACACCAACAAAAAAGACTCCCAGCTTCACATGTGGTCGCTTGCGTAGGCAAACGATATTGATGAACAATAGCAACTGTAATTATGTGAAATCATGTGGCGAATTTGGCTTACAGCGCACCCTTTGTCGCAAAGCCTTGGCAACTAGTGAATACTCATTATCGGTGCCCAGACGATTGGTAGCTATCAGCAGGCGGAGTTTTTCTATAAGTCCAGGGTTAGAGTATTTCCTCCTGTTCTGTCAAGCAATCAGGAGACAGCTTACACCAGCCCTGACTGTTGAAAGGTAATATAAAAATGCAGACATTAGATTTTGAACAGTACGTGAACAAGCTTGAACTTTTGATGCCCCTTACCTTTCGATGGGCTCAAGGCTAATGTAAAATGTGGCGCGTTTTCAGAGCTCATCGACGTGCGATGAGCGCACTTACATCATATTTTATACAACATCACATCTTTTTTTATACACCATACTCCACATTTTATACACCATACAACATATTTTATACAACGTCACAATACACTGGGTGCGGACTATAGTCTTGAAAGTAATGTAGGTAGTTATTGTGTCGCATGATATTCGCCATGTTATATCCAGGTAACGATCAATTAATTTTAAATTAGAAGGCAATCTTATCGCAGATGAGTCTGTTGCGTTTGAAGTTAACACAACACAAGTTCCAGTTGCCAACGATAGTTCGCAAAAAACGGTAGCTGACGACTCTGGTGGCAGAACATGTTCAGCTAAAAACAATGTGTGTCTTTATGCTGATTACGCTCTGCTTATGTTAATGTATGTGTTTATGTCTACTAATGTGAAGTTAAAGGAAACAGTAATAAACAGCCTGAAAACAATACAAAAACTGAAAAATCCTTTTTTTTTCAATGATTATTTTTTACTTAAAAGCTGGAGACCAAATAAATCTGTGAAACAAAAGTTGACGGCCAATAAAGCGTTTCTATGCCCTTTCATTTCAAAGCGAAGCAGCGAAGAAATACGCAGACTAGATCGATGTCACCAAGCGAACTGCGAAGGCGCCGGCATTCAGGATGTTGTGCCGCCGCCGTGCTACTTGTAGTCATCGCTTTCCGGCTTCCCGGCTACCTAGGGCTGTGGTGCGCGTCGGTCATCGTACATCATCATTTGGGAAGCCAAGCTATAAGTTTAGATTCTTACCATGTCTGCACGTCTCCTGAATGTCTGTCAGGAAGAGTGCTTGATCTAGGGATGTAGAGTGATTACCCCATCCCCGTCACCAATTGATACGAGTATACCCGAGGAAGCAGGGCGGAGGAAGAACGTGGAGCATCGTTTCAGGGCGTGTGCTGGCAGAGAATGCCAGACACTTCTTTATTTTCTCGTTGCCCCGATCATGGCGTAGCGGCATCATCATTACCCCACTCAAGGGCTTCTGCACTTCGATCCAAGAAAGGAGATTATACTCAGCTATTACTTATGTCCTTATGGACTAGGAGCTGTTTTCGCTCGTCGAGACTCAAAAGGAGAAGAACGCACCCTAGCCTTAGCCTCCAAGATCCTTCTGACAGCTAAGCAACATGCAGCCAGCTCGACAAAGAAGTCTGGCATCATCGGCCGGCACACGCGCTAGAACGATGCTCCATGTTCTTTTTCCGCCCGGGTTCCTCGGGTAACTTACTAACTTTTTATTTATCGTTTTTTTTTTTGTGATGCTTTAGTTTGTCAGCAAGCGCACAAAAGCAGCTTCTGTCACCTTATTGATTTAGAATTTCCCTGTAGTCTGCTTCGTCGTCGTATGTTTCTTCGTCTTCGTGAACGCGTGAACCCACTGAGTCTACGTGGTGGTCCTACTGCGGCCGCGAAAAAAAACAGCAACGCGCCACACTCGAGCACTCCGGATGCTAGGACGTCTCAATGAACTTGCAAATTAGTGAACATCTATCTCAATGGGTCGGTGAAAGACTGAGCTTTGTAGTGTTCAGGCTTGTGCGCTTGTGCATAACTTTTGATCAACAATCAAGTAAGAAGAGTCAAATATACTTTCTAAGAAAGCGATAGTTTCCTAAAAGTTTTTCGTTCTGGTTGACAGCCGGTGCGACAGGGCACGTATGAACTACGGAGAGAAGCCTGCACACAAACAAGAAACGATCTACAAAAATACCATGCCTGACGCGCCGTAAAAACTAATCTGTCAAAAAATGCAACCATGCGAAATACCTGAAAACGTTGTGTGGAGATGAGGTTTCATGTACGGGTTCTATTCAATATTATTTTGTTTACACAAGCTCGAATCGATAAAGTCGCCCGACCGTGGAAGTTTTTTTTTTTTTTTTTTTTTTTCCTGCAGTCTCGAACGGTGTTAATGCAGAATAGCTTAGTAACGCCAGCTAAAATCAAGTTGTGGGTTAATAGACAACCACAAGGTGGATTAGGTTAGTTTACTAACTTTGTAGCGGTAAGTGTTGCACTTCTAAATTGCATTATGCAATGTTTTAATCGTTTTGTTCGGAAAACAAAATGCCGACTGCTTTCGAAAAAAGTCGTTTTACTTTAGTGATGTATATGGAGAATCACTGGTCCTTTTTTAGTGATTGTCCTGACCTTTTGAAGCACAGTTGTGCTTGAATCATGTCATCGCAATGGTAGTTATAGCCTCCTAACCACCAAAATACATCGAGCGAAAAGTATCTTAAAAACGGCCGCCCCAAAGCACTGCGGAGGTTTAGATAGATACACCAACGGATAGACCGCTATAGAGCGAGTGCACTGAGAGATTCCAACGTACGTAAGACTTCGGCACGCCCTACATTGTCTCGTTCTCTGTAATCTTGCACTCTGTAGCTAACGTGCGATGGAATGAATATTATTATAAAGCAAATCGCAACACAAACAGAAAAACGCCCTTTATCCTGCCACTCTGTCCAGCTCTATGTACCTTTCTAAGCCACTCCTTTCGGGGGTTGCTTTCTTTCCGGAAGACATAAAATCCGTTGCCTTTTTGTCTGGTGCAGTTATTGTAGAACCCTGTCACACAACAGCTGAAGCCACCCATTAAACACCGCCAGTAAACAGCCGATTAAAAGTCTCGTGCTAACCCGAAGATTTTCAAACACCGGGCGTACACGCACATTAACGGGGCCACAAAACTGGGGAGCAATACATGTACCAGAATGTCGCGGCAGTGGTGGTGTTGCGCAACTCCTGGTGAGATCGGTCTGTTGCGTAACTTCTAGTCAAAAATACCATGCTCCGAGAAAGATTTCTGCAACTAAAAAAAAAGAAGAGGAGGTAGCTGTGGAGTCTAAACAAAATAGGGCAAACACGTCAATTTCACAGTTTGAATCGCTTGAACGTTTCTCACGTTTCTTTTTTTGTAAAAGAAGGCCAGAAGGCTTTTAAGAGCTCGATTTGGGGGGGGGGATGACAAGCACCATTGAACATCGAAAAACAATTGGTTCTTGTCCTCAGCCGTCGCCGATTGAGACTGCTAGTGCGCGATTTGATTTTAAGGTATAACATAGCTCGAAGCACCACCAGCAGAATATTCTCCTCCTAGATAGCATTCCTGACTAAATTCCTTGACCACTCACCTAACTTATCTTCAAATAAAATTGTAGACAAGTACATGTTAGGTGCATTTAAGAGAAGACACCTAACAGCTCGTGTAATTCTGGACTGCAGAGAAAAATTAATTAAAATATCCGGTGATCTCAGGAAGCAAAGTGACACGGTCTCGTCATACAAGTCGCACAGTTCAACGAAGGGCCAGATTGAAATTGCTTCAAAAGGCTTTGTCAATGTTGTGATTGACCTCTCTAGGAAGTATTTGTGATAATCGACTGACGTAAGAGAGTGGGCTCTATGAACTTTTAGATCGCGGAGATTCGACCTGGCTGACAGAGGTTTTGTAATCGCCAAGGACATAGATCAACTTGGGGTGTACCCAGATATTCCCCATATTCTAATTAGCAAACTCCAGCTGTCCCTTGAAGAGGCTATTGAAACAAGGTATATTGACAAAATTCGCGTCCATGTGGAGTGTGTCTTGCAGAGGTAAAGTAATTTCGCATCGTAAAATTTGCTTTCTTTGACCCCATGGGGCTTATGCTGAACACTGTTTCGAAAACTTGTTCTTTACTTTGTAACTTTACAAAATAACCTTTATTAGAAAAAAAAAACGGAGCTTCACGTGACTGTAATGAATAGGGTGACTGCAGTTAATGACCCAGCTTATGAATCACCAAAGCCCGAAAAGATACATGTTTGTGCCAAAATCGGTCCTTTGATTTAAGAAACTGCAGACACAACAAAATAGTGTCATGGTAATCCTTCCAACTTTTGACATTGCGTGATGACAGGCATTCAACGTTTTAATGTTTCCGCATGCAATATGTGTATGTGCATAAAACTGAAAACAAAATAAAAGTTCAGGAAAATATGTTCAAAATTAACAAATATTTAAGCAATTCTTCCCGAAGATATAAATACCGCAAACAACACTCAAGTATTTGCTTAAGCAGTGGGCAAGCAATAAATATCGTTGAAAATGGGATGAGATGTATAGGCGTCATCCATCTCATCGGTTTTCTTTGTTTACACTTTGCTGTTGTGTAAATTTGTAAAAACGGAGTAGATTCGGGAACATCTCCTCTTCCCAAACTCCTTGTCAAACTGTGTTATTTGATCAAACAGAACACCTGCTCCACTGTTCACAACAAATTCACACCATAGAAGAAGAGTAAGGGTAACTTTGTCCCTGCACCCGGAAGTGGTGATCGTCAATCGGCTTCAGATGCCCATCCTTTAAGAATGACGCAGCTATTTGATATTTTATGGCTTCTGACGTTGACATTTTCAGTTATTTTGCTTTGTCAAGCGTCTTTATCTCAAGGATGCCATACGTGTCACATTTCTTGTCATCAATGAAGCCATCGGGAGGGGCCCCTAGATAAGTTACTCTGGGGTTGGCGCACGAACCAACGAGAAACGCTTTGCAGTTGTTGCGCTCTTGTCTTTCATTGCTTTGCCCCATTTGCATGTACTTAGTGTGACGGCACAAGCTTTTCGAATAAACTCTCTCAAGGGGTTCTGTTGTGAACCCCTTCCACCATTTCACTATGTCGCAAAACCGGGGTGCGGTTATTCGGGTTGCCGCTCTGCGTGCCAAATAGGTTTTTCACGTTGTCCCCAATCTTGTGCCTGCTTCAGTGTAATAAAATCTGAAGGTGTCATGTTTTCTTGATTTAGATCCTGCCACAAAACCACTGTGGGAAGTGAGTAAAAAGATGCAATTTAATAGGTGTGATCACTGTCTTGCCTGGCGGCATCGCAAGTACCGCAAGTACGCGAGAATCGAATGTAGGACCTCTTTTCGGTGTTGTGGAGGCCCTGTAGGGTGAGTCCAGAGGCATTGATTTGCAGGTTCTTTTGTATTAGGGCATCTGAGCCCACACAGCGTCCAAATGCTCTTGTCGCACCGCGCATTTCCAAAGAAGGTGCCGGATGTTAGCAGTTGGGGTCTGAAGCCCTTCTGGGGCACACAGGTGCAACTACACTCTTCGGATTTCTTTTCTAAGAGTGCTCGTTTGGCTGAGGTGACAGCGGTGCCGGTCCGTATCCTCCGGAGTCGAACGGTCGCCCACCGGCCATAGCCAGGGGGTACCGGTTCCTCCTTCTCCGCAATCAGTAGCCGGAGCGCCTGTCGCCGTTGCTTCTTCGCAAGCTCTAGCGTTGCCTCGTCGTCGTAGTGTTGTTCCTGTTGAGTTTCGGAGCTGGCCGCTCCTGATCAATTATCGGAGATTTGATATAAAGGTTTCCGTGCCGCGTTGTGGCCCAGCTCGTTGCCGTCGACTGCCTGACGGCTGCAGGGATTCATTTGGCCGTAAACTTGTGGCCGTCCCTACCAAGTTCCCGTGCAATTTTGCGGATCTTTTCGGCAAAAAGGCTTCGGGTGGAATGTTCCCACATTCTTCCACTGCATGCCTGTAGTGAGAGTAGCAGCCGTCCACGTTTCTTTACGTATAACAACATGTCATTTACGCGTTTGAAGTTGTAGCGCACTCCGAATACCGGGCTTGAACTTTTCATTAATTGCCAACCGCTTCTACATTTGACATTTCCTGTTTCGATCGGGAAAGGCTGCCGGCGAGATACGACTTGCACATGATGATACATAGCCTGTACATATGGTCGTCCTGAATTCTAATTAACTCTACATTTGGTTCGTCATTAAGCTTCAAGCTGTGGTTGGCACTCCGTGAAACCCTGTCCGTTTAGTTAGGCACACGAAGCTTCTCGGGTAGCCTGCAGAGCCGTCCACGTACAGATTCGCCGAATCAATCGCACGGGATTTGTGCACATTCCGAAACAAAAGCACGGAGGCACCATACTGAATGGCCATAACATCACACGACAAACATCTATTTCAAATCGCAGAATTAAGCATCGGGCACACGCTAGCTGGACAGCGTGGACAGCTCTCAATCAGCTCAAAGCGCGAGATGCGCTAGTGAGCATGCGCGCAGGCTGGTTCGGCTGATTTTGCCGCACGTTTTCGCATGTTTCAAAGATAGTTTTATCGGTTTTCCATCTTTCTCGCTCAATAAAAACTCTTGTTTGAAAGGATAACGATGGTGTACTTAGGTATACACGTTATTTAACCTGCTTACAAAACGTCCTGACGGCTCTTGCCAAGTGCCAATCAAAAAATGCTTCCCGGCGATATCACAGGTCGCGCGTTTTAAAACACACTGTGTCGTCACCCTCGCCACCATTGCTGTTTTTGCCTTACCGAATTAAAATATGATGCGCTATTATTTTGTGGCAACTACTCGTTTCCCGAGTAGTCCGAACCACTAATGAGGTAATAACATATATGGGTCTGAAGCTCAAATGTCATTAGAAGGCCTCTTTAAAGGGACACGGACAGGGTAGTTAAGCTCGCCGAGATGTTCATTTGAATATGCTATGCAGAACCCAACTATTCAGAACATAATTCCGGCTCAAATTTCGTTTTATTTCTGCCTGAAAACAGCCTATTGAAAATCGGCCTGTTTCAGTAGTGTTCATTCTGTTTATCATTATCACGTGGCGGTTAAATTATGTGTACCAACTATATCGAAAGTCATGGGTCATATAAGGCCCACCTTCAATATTAAAATTAGAAAATAATATAAACCCAATTTGTGGGACCTCCAGAAAACTGCAAATACGTTGATCGATGGAAAAATGTTGCACAGATCGCAGGAAGTACATATGTACATGTCATTCTCAACATGGCGACGTACCGCGGTCTGGATGCCATGGCGCCGCGCGACGGACCAACGGAGAGACGGACGTGGGGCTGCTACTTTCGATCTGTCGTTTGTGGTACAGGCCAATCGATCTTCAAGTGCGAAACATCGCGCGGAAGGGATATAGGAGTGAAACAATCGCACGACAAACGGTGCTCGCAGCGAATTCGTCATCCGCTTCACACACCAGAGAAGCGGAGCGGAGAAAAATTAAAAGCGTGGTCGGGTGTAACTACGTAACTTCCGGTCATTAGCTCCAGTGCGCGGGTTCCGGTTTCGGTTTCGAGCAATTCAGCTTTTGGCTTTATTAAACATTTATTTGACTCTGCAACGAGATATTTATTGGGTAGTTTCCTGACACCATATTCAATCCGCAAATAAACAAAAAAACATTTTGGGGGGTGTCAGTATATAGCACCCCAAAATCTACAGTTGGTGCCGAACACAAAGCGTGAAGCTTTTCTCGATGTATTTTAAAGTGGGGTTGAGTAACCCCAGGATTAGCGCCGGGCGGTGGCATTTTCGCATCCTTAAGCTTCTAAGCTACGCGCATTTAAAGAAGAGGGCTTGTCGCGACCGAGAGGTTGTCCGGGACTTGCTGTGCGGCAGGGAGCCCAGCCAGGGCAGATACTCATCTGGGAGCCGGAATCGTGAAGGACCAGGGAGCAGGAGGGGTGCCTCGTATAACTCTGTTTATGTGCATATTGACAGGTTCATCATTAACTGGAGAGTGCTTGAGAACGCTCGCGAACCCATTCGAGAACACACGCTTGTAGCCGTCTGCGGCTCCTTTTATATCGTCGCATTTCCCCATATCCCTAGCAGGGTATCCCGATGTGCAACTGTAGGAAAACGATGGCCCCACCAAAAAGGTACGGCCATTGTTTTCAACGTACAGGCATGCCTTTCCCCTCTCCCTCACAAACCTCCACTCGCGTCACCCACATCTAGGGGCCAGACGTCCTTGGTCACTGTGTCTACATCGAAGTCCGGAAGGAGGAAAGGATCATTCTCCCTAACTGCGGCGTCTTGGAATTCGTGCGCTATGGAGTAAGCCCATAAACGCTCAAAGCTGGGGAGAGGACGATGAGCCTCCTCCTTTGGCTACGAGAGTCCCAAGGCTGTCGGGGCGATGAGGGGCCGGTGGGCAGTTACGTCCCGTGTTGACACTTCGTCGGTCAACTCGATAATCTCTCGGAGGCCGCGTCGTCCCTTTGTACGAGGCACGTCGGCGATCCCAAGGCGCCTCGCGGCTCGCTTCCGCGAACAGCTCATCGTTACCACATGGCGACAACGCTCCAGGGCGTTTACCTGTGCTGATCTGTCTGGACGGGCGAAGATAAACTCCTGGGGCCAGACTTGGACGTAGTTCAACTACTCTACTCAAACTACTGTAGTTTAACTACTTTTCCGAGTAACTTGGTAACTTTCAATTACAACTTTATTTGGGTAATTAGTAGTTTAATTTAACTACATTTTTTAGGTAACTTCTACTCAAATTACTAACTACTTTCGAAATCTAGTAATAGTTTTGCTCATCACAAAAGTTTGAGAGCAGTAATAAATAAGACGCCGGCAGATGATGTGTAATTCCCGGACCAGGGGCCCCCTCACATTCCGTTCCCACGCACTTATACTCGGCAGCCATAAACACTGCATCACTGGCGTCCTTGGGCCAAGGTGGCGACGAGCAGCCAAGACATAACCCTAGTGCGCACGAACGCAGGAAGAGATGCTTAACAAGCCTTGGTCGGGTATTGACCTAATCCGGTAATGCACGCAGGCGCCGCGCCTCCAGCTGCAACCGTGAAAAACGGGGACACTCTGACGGTTGTTGTTGTTTTCATGTTGTCTGCCTTTAGTGAGTTCTGACTCAAGCTGTAGGTTCCAAGAGAGGCGCCACTGGAATGACCTCGCAGCTGGGCGCCTGTTCCCATGGTCGCCTCGTCGTCAGCGCATACTTCCTTGCAAAGCCGGACTCCCCCAAGCACAAACGCAGACACGGATAATCCGTTCACGGAAGCACGTTCCCGCTTTCATCTGCGACTGTACGAGCGACGATGCTTTTTCCTTAATCCTTCGCGTCCTTTCAACCTTCCACGCCAGGGAGACCTCCTCTTTGTTGAAAACGATTTACTAGTCAAGCGTGTCAGGCGTGTCAGAATACCTTAGTCGCCGGCGACGATTGCGAGTCATCCTTGGGAGATCCCTTTGATGGACCCGGCGTTAGCGGCAAAGCATACTTCATTTTAAAACATTTTTTTTTTTCAGTAGCGTAGCACTAGCACTGCAACGAGACGCGCACTCGTCCGGATGATCTCATCGTCGTGGCGCGAGACTTGAACCCTTAACGGTCAGGTGAACTCGCTCAGCGTACTCTCCGAACGTGATGGGAATAAAAGGGGGCCAGTCATAAAAATCTCAGCTTGCCAAAGAAAAAAGAAAAAAAAAAAAGAAGAGTTTGTTATTAACCCTCTAGCCGAGGCAAACATCATATGTTTCGTCATGGACACCTAAGATGCCGACACTCCCTTACCCGACCCTGCACAGCCTGTTACTGAAATTCAACGCTGCCGTTCCATTCAGCGCGTCGGTGGAACGTCTTTTTAGCTTGGCTGGGGACGTCTTTAGGAGGAAAAGGGGAAAACTCTCCGATAAAGACTTTGAAAGTTAATTGCTTCTGCGAGCGAATAAACTGTTTTTGTGAAAACGCAAACCATAAAATGACTGCTTTTATTTTAGGTTCGAAGGATTTTTCACGGATCAAAACTGCTGTTCATTTTGCTACCACAAAAATATAAAAAAGTAACTTCGAAAGTAACTTCAAAGTAACTCGCTACTTTTTTACAGTAGTTAGTAGTTTACTCAATTACTGTTACAAATGTGTAATTTCTACTCTACTCGAATTACTTTTGGCGTCGATACTCAGTAAGTTAACTTAACTACCTTTTTTGTGTAATTTGTACATGTCTGCCTGGGGCCTTTCGCAACAGGCTTCCCCCACCCTTCCCACCATGTAGGGCCACTCGCCCGTTACAGAAGGGCTAGCAATTCACATTGCACCCCCGCCGAAAGGAAGCAACAAAGTGCAGCACCCGCTCCTAAGCTTCTGGGGTTTTCCTGTGTATTGAGCTCTGCTTGAAGAATCGCTTGCTAAAGGGCTATGCAAAGGTCGTTACGTTTCCCTTTTCTCACAGCACACAGGTTATGCAAGTCTGCCAAGAATTGGAAATCGTTCGAAAAACCTTAGCAATTTCCTCATCAAAAAAGAGAACAAGTAAAATTCGTATACACCTGCAGTATTCCATCTACCGAACATTCGGAGAACGCTTAAGCTTCGGCTTGAAGACAAACTTGTGCGCGATAACGCGATAGCGTTATCCAATCATCAGCCCGCTTGTGGCGCATCACCTCTGCACGCCGATCCTTCGTCTCCGCCTTCTCGGCTTCTGTCTTACGTGGCCTACCCCGTCGTCGAGCAGGAGCAGACGTAGGTACGGCATCAGCACTCGTAAAAGACGACGACTCAGAAGAACGCCCCACACTGGTAGACAGCACCGCATCCATCGCACACATGTTCTTTCCCGGCGGCCTGAAGGTGGCCCCGCGGTGGGGTACGCATTATCCACGTTGTTCTCCCCAGGCGAACGATGACGGCAGGAGTGCTGCGCCACTGGGCGGAGTCGGCGACGGAGAGAAACTTACCGTTCCTCCTCGACGGATGGAAACACTATGCTCCTTCAGACAGACGAGCCTAGGTCATGTGGCTGTGACGTCAAGACCCTATCGACCAATCAGGATTTCACGTCACGCCGGCTTTTCTGGCACGCCACCAAGCCCGGGGCGCCACAAGCACCTTAACGCTATCGCGTAAAAGAAAACCCCCAAGAAAACACTAGGCACGCAGATCATACGAACTTTGAGAACACAATTTATTCGAGCTAATACACCATTTTGGTGAAGTATTTAAGCGAGAAAACAAATGTCGTTTTATTAGGCCGGCGTGATTTCACTACCGGATCAAAAGCTCTGTACTTTTAGCTACCTTAAAAAAGATACAAAAGTAACTTCAAATGTTATTCGATTCCTTTTGCGGTAGGTAGTGCCTTACTTACTTTTGAAATATGTAACTTTTGGTCTACTCAAATTTTGTTTGGGCCATTAGCCAACAACATTACTACATTTATTAGTAACTTGCATCTGTCTCCTTCAGCCTCATGTGTAACGTAGGCGCTTCGCCATCCAGGAACCGTCCGCCCCCACGTTAATGGGATACTAAACCGAAATTCAGGGTCCTCATAATTGTTTGCAATAGCATTTATAGCCGTGAATTATTTATAATAGACGTTGATATAGGCGAAAAGCCGTCTGAACTCAAACAAGACAACTGATATTATAGGGCGCACCTGGTGAGCGTTTTCAGAAGCACGCTTCGTGTCGTCACGATCCTGGCTCAGCTCGCTTCCCGGCAGTTCAACCGTACGGTGGTGAACGCGTTGATGGAGCAGCCGTCTGAGATAGCGTGTTGCACTCACCGGGTGCGAAACAGCTTAAAGTTACGTCACGGCATTGCACTGCTCAAAACAGTTCAAGACAACATAGGATACGTCGACGAGCCTATGCATACGTCTCCGCACAAGATCGCGGTACGGAAACTCTGGATTCAGGCGGATCGCCATTTACAGCCGGCGTTGGTTCCTGTCAAAAGCGACTGTCATATACAATCAGCGTGGTAGACGAGGGTCATGAAAAGAGCCTAAACTACCCAACACTATTTTGAAGTATCACCCTGCCGGTGAGAAATGTCAGCCTGAAACACAGCGTTTTGCACTCGCGCTTTGCACGGAAACGCAACAGGAACGATTCAGCGCCACCCTCAAAAAACGGCAGCGCAAAATATTTATGGCTGTTTCCATCTCAAATGAAACACGGTTTTGGAAGTGCATTTTTTTTTGTAATATTCTTTGAGCGTACTTAAAATGCAGGTCAAACGGCAAACTTGGCGAATTTTTTTTTTTTTTTCTTTTTAGTGTTTGGCTATTGAAGTGGCCGTGGCGAAAACTGAAGTTTCCCGCACCGGTCGGGGATTGCAGGCTTGACCGATAGCTATTTTTTAATTTCTCAAAAAAAAAAAAGCACTAAAACTCTTTGTGACACTTGTAAAGTAGAATTTATGAAGCTTAAGAACTAAAAACTTATATTTTTGTGTATTTAAAAAAATACATGTGGAACGCTCTTCCTTCGAATATTTTCAAAAAAGGAGGGCAAGTTTTCATGTGTAATCTATTTAAGATATTTCAATCATCTTGAAATCACCAAACAGCTCAAATTGAGTTCTTGTAATGAGTACAAAGTCCACATTATATGTAGAAAATACAATTTGTTAAACGCATTTAAATGAACGAACGTTCCGGAGATCTAGTATGTTCGAATTCGATTTCCTTGGAAAACACATTTTAATTGCTTCGTTTTTATTAGTGTCAAGGTATAATAGTTTTTCATTAGAAAATATACATATATATAGTATTTTGCTCATACGAGAGCAAATAAAACATAAACCTTGTCAGATGGGCGTTTAAAGCAGCAAGCTTCGTTGTAGAGCAAAATACGTTTTACTCCGCATAAGACATAAATTCACAGATTTTTAAAGTTATAGGTCAAAGTATTGCGGCGGCTCTCGTAAAGCTTCAACGTGTTTGCCGCTTAGAGGTCAACATGTTCGCCGCTTGGAGGCTTGCCAACGATGGCGTCATGCGTGTGCCTTGTCTTCTATGTCCGTTGCGACCTAAGAACGAAGGGCGAGGGTAAGACGGGCCGGGGAGGAGGAAGCAGACAGAACGCTGGAGAAGAGAGGGGGAAACCTCCTTCTCTCTTTAGCGTTCCGTCTGCTTCCTCCTCTCCGGGCCGTCTAACCCTCGCCCTTCGTTCTTAGGTTGCAACGGACTATAGTGGGTCTTGGCTTTGGTCACTACCCCGTTGTGCCGGCGCATGCGCACAACCGTCCGAGCAAACAAACTTTCACGTCGTATGATATAGACCTCGGAAAGTTACTTGCTGGTCCAAAGAACGCGACTTTCAGTTACAGCGCGCTGAAGAGGCTCGTCTCAGGCGGAGTACGGATCAGGCGCAGGAACGATAATGACGCCACGTTGACAGCGAATTGCGTGAGCACCGAGTTGGACTTTTTGACAAATTTCAACTCTTTCAAATTCAAACTTCATAAGACGGACGAAATTAAACTGTTATACGACAAGTGTGTCCAAAAACTGGAACCAAAATACTGGGCCGGTGTGGTCGATACAGCGTAATTTCCCACCTGTGTGTATAGGGTAGAGGCCAGTCATGAGGGCTCCTCTTGAAGGCGTACAGAGGTTCTGCACATAGTAGTTGTTCAGGATGACTCCCGATGAGGCCAAAACATCCAAGTTTGGGGTTGGTATCTGGGGATTTCCGCGGAAGCTTGCGTCCGCCCATCCCTGCGTGATTATTATTTTCAGAATATTCGAGGCTATTGACATTTCAACATATTGCGTATCTGGGTAAATCATGTCTTAGGCGCTCAACTATTGTTTGCTCTCGTAATACGCACAGGCGGTGTGAGTTGACTTTTCAACTATTTCGTTCTTGGTGGTTGAAGTTAGCGTGTAAAATTTATGTAAATTAAGGTCATGTTAATCCGGCCGAACAATTCAAGCTATTATCAACCTCTTTATGCTCTTTCTTTAATACTTCTTTTTGATGCTTATAATTTGTATTTATGAATATTCGAGAAAGACATGTCGACGGATACTCGACAGACACAAGCCCACCAAAATATTTTGGATAACTGATTCTTCAGATTGTATTTAGGCTGTACAAGAGCTCCTCCAATCAAAGCTATGCTTCATGACCTTTCTAGGAAACAACTTGAAAATTCCATCTTTAAATGAAACTATCGGACATAGGAGAGCCTAAAGTGTCATTATTCTACATAGACTTCAAACATTAAGAGCATGCCCGGAATTTATTTTGTAATTTTGCTTCGTCTGAAGCCTACTTGTAGCCATCTCTAACACGGTACTAGCGATGCTGTATTTCAAATAATTTTAGTAGAGTTTCGGTCTCTTGAAAATACATTTTATCCAGAGTATTTCGTACTCTATCTTAATTACCTTGGTTACTATATTCTACTCCTCTACACCTTATATCGAAATACATTTTATCACTTGTATTTTAGAAGAAATATTGCATATTATACGTAATATAGCATGCGATCACCCTTGTAGTCCTCTCCTTAGAAGTCTGAATGTGATACCTCTATGTAATTTGTACGAACATGGTTTATATATGTTATATATTTGAAGCAAATGTTATTTTGTATTCTTTTTTATTTTGCGTCTCTTACGACGAAATTGTGAACATAACCTACTTCAAGGAGCGGAAGAAAGCGGGCAAGGTGATTAGAAAGCGTCATAATTTAAACCCTGAGACAAGTAGAAATAAAATACCGGACAATACGACGCAATATCTAAAACGTAACTGAGTTTATTCGAAAGACAACAGCTATTTATAGCCGTCCACAGAGGCAGGAAAGGTGTAATTCAAGACGTCAGGCCGCCGCACAGGTGGCGGAACTGTGCCAGACAGACTAACCCACACCCAGATACCATAGCACCAGCAGGCACTCGCCGTCAAGCTGCCCGACATAACAATCCCCACCTAGGCTATGTGAACCGAGCGAAAGATAGCACCACAGACCTTGTGCCTATCTAAATTCCTCTACTCAAGATACTGTATTTCAATTACTTTTGATAGTTATTCGGTATTTCGAAAGTGCATTTGATCGAGGGCATTTGCTACGCTATCTTAATTAAATTTCGCAGTAACTTGTATTCACTATTTTAAATATATTTTTGTAGCTTTGAAACTATTCGTCGCGAGAATATTATGCGGAAATAGCAACCGGGACAGCGTAGCCCAAATTCAACCAATGGAAAACATAATGCGGAGACGATCGAACACTGAACAAGTAACAAGCCAGGGCCAAAGATGCAGACTCGAAATGTTAACAAATGAACATATAAAAGGAAATGACGAGACGACACTAAAAACAATACATTAATATTTTTTTTTAATTCGAGGTTTGACAGCACTACGGCAAGAACCGGTCTAGCCTGACGCTTTCCTTAGGACAGAGGTTCCAACAAGGAAGTAAACAAGCTAGGAACAGAATAACCTTTCAAAATGCAAACAAATAGTCCTCGCGAAGTTGCATGCCTCTCTAAACGGGCTCCTACAGACGGGAAAAATCATAAAGAAATCTACAACCGCGATGAAGACTGCAGTGATTCTCTGTGTCCCCCTGTGCTTTCTCTTTTAAGTTTAGTCACCTCTGAATGCAGCGCTTGGCGTACCCTTCTTGAAGAAGGCGCGGCAAGTGCCATGCCTACAATATGTCGTTATTCAGTCAATATTTTACGTATCTAAATTTTATTTAACGTTAACTCCGGATATGGCGACTTCGGTGCTTAGTAAAACAGTGACTCCAACAAAATAATTTGATGGCCTAGTTGGTTTAACATAGTACATAAAATTAGCGCAAAGGACGAACACAGGAAGAATCAGTAGACAGGACAGAGCGCTCCAACGTGTACGTTATAAATTCATAAGAAACTGTGAATTTTTTTTATTTACAGTTAGGTAATATAGTAATCTGCGAGGACCTACCAACAGAAATTGTGATATATTGTTTGTATGGCAGCTATTAGGACTCGAATCTCGTGCTGCGAGAGCTTTGAACGGGACTTCGCATAGACGCTCAGCTGAGCAGAAGTTTGACCTATGTAAGGTTTTCTATTTAATGTTAGTAATTACCTCAATATCTGAGCGTAAAAGTCAGAGAAGCAACAATATTTATACTAACAATATTTATTTCCTTGGCACTGGCGTAATTCGCAAGGTGTGTGAGCTTCGCCCTATGTATTGACGGAGAAGATACGTAACATCTAGACTCCCGGACAAAGTTAAGTCAAGAGGAAAAAGTCTAAGTAACTCGGCATGAATCACTGAAAATAGAAATGAAACCTAAACACATGACTAAAGCATTTGAAGCCTTACACGCTACGAAATGCTTGTTATTTTATGAAAGAGTTCGTACGCGCACAGAATAAACCGTGCTTCCTAAGCGTCAGATACTAAATCGTACATATGTATATGCACTGCATATCTGTTTGACATAAGAAAATATGACAATTACATGTCAAGTTCGGTATTTCAAACTCAAAGCCGAAAGCAAAAGGCCCCAGAGGAATTCTCTAACGATCTGCATTCCCCCGTATTGGGAGGAAGAAAGCGCTGTGCCCGCACTTATGGATACGGCCTTAGAAGTAATTTTTTTAAGTACACTATTCCAAATTTTAATAATGTTTATGGTTGTATATTGAGGTAACTGCTAACGATAAATAGAAAACCTTAAATAGGCCGAAATTCTGCTCAGCAGAGCGCCTGTGCGAAGTTCCGTTCAAAACGCTCATAGCACGAGATTCGAGTCCTAATAGCGCCCATACAAACAATATATTACAATTTCTGTTGGTCGTTTTTGATAGACCACTATATTAACTAATTGTGAATAAAAAAACAAAGAAATAAAAAGTGGGGTTTTTTAGAAAATTGACTCCAAACTTGCTAGTTTTTCTAAATGTTCGTTTTTCAGGCACATGTAGCGCATTATATACTTATCCCAAAATATTGACATTATACTCGAAAGAAAGAGCTTAATGGGAGCTTTACGATGATATACATATCATAAAAGTATGTTGATTAGGTCACACAGCACAGCTTGCTGTACTTCGTCAAATATCGTCGAATAGAGGCGGTTTGACAAATAAAAACAAAATCATCAATAATGTTATGACCTAAACGCTTACTTAGCATGCAAAAGCCTATGTCTAGAGAGTTCCCAAACAGTTATATTGGTGTAGCATAAAAAGTAGGGAAAAGGGATGGAGTGAAACATGGCACCTCCGATAAGCTGGAAAAACGTCAGTTTCCACCTTGGCCGCTTCAACGGTCCATAACTTGAGAACAAAAAATCCGAAGAAATTGCCGTTTGCGTCCTCTTTTATTATGGGAATTGCCCCAAAACATATATCTTTTTCGTCAAAATTAAAAATTCGACCCTAAATCCGTGCCTGAGTTGAGATGAAATCACCCATATATATATGTACAAACATAGATCACTCTCCTCGCCTACTGGTTCTGCCACCGTCCTCCTCTTCCTTGTCCTCTTGCTCCTTCGTGCCCACCTTCTCCGTATCCTCCCATCCTCGTCTACCGTACTCTCTCCTCCTCCTCCTCCTCCGGCTACCCTGCCCTCCTGCTCCTCCGTACCCTCCCCTCCTCCCACAGTTTCCCCGGTAAAGTTTGCTGGGAAATTGAAGCTACGTGATCTCCACACCAATTCAGCTTCCCCGCTCCGTTTAGCGGGAAAATGACGTCACATGACTTCGTGTCACATCACCTATGAACAAATTCAGTTTTTCTGCTAGATTTAACGGGAAAACTGAATTGGTGTTGAAGGAATGTGACGTCGGTGTTACCGCTAAATTTAGAGGGGAAGCTGAATTCGCATTGTTGCAATATGAGACGTCACAGACCTACACACAAATTAAGCTTCTTCGCTAAATTTAGAGGAAATTGAAGTAGCGTATAGGTCTTTGACGTCCCATAATGGAACTTGCGCGGCTACGCCGACGCCGCGAAACACGGGAACGAGCGACTAAAAACTGCGCTCTAAAAACTAAAAATAAATAAATAAAAGCGCGGAATCACAACCTTATTTGTGTTCGGAGTCCCCTCGGAGCCTTGAGACTTTTCTACAATTGTTCTACGCAAAATTGATCCAAAGATATCCATACTATACCCAGCTAGTTTCCACCGCTCCAACTGTCAAGCGCGTGCACTGCCGACACAATGAATACACGGCTTTTTTAATGCCGAAGCATTAACTGCCCCATGGAGCGAACCGATGTCATCAGCTTTGAAGCCGCGCCAAACGGCTCCTAAACTCCTTTCTCTAAGTGAAGCCGGCTCTCAGCTTTAAAACCATTGGAAAAGCCTAAACGGCAACTAGTTTCCCCGATCCCAAAGGAGCGGAGTGAAGCGGATGAATTTCGGCTTTACCCCCCGTTGCCTGGCGCGCATCATAGTTTCAAGAAACGAGGCTCCCATTGGCCGCTGCGCGTGTCCGCGAGGCAGCGGCTCCAACGCTCCACGCCTAAAGGCTCTGTTATACTCCAACGTAGCGCGCGCGCAAGCGAACGCTGGCCGAAGTCAGCTACGTTACGTCAGTCACGCCGCGCGCGTCAAAAATTCGCCCTCTCTATACTCCGGCGACCCTAGCGACTCCCGCGCAGTCATGGGCACGTTACCAGTAAAAAGTAACAGTGTTACAGTTACAGTTACCTACAGGGAAAAAGTAACTCTGTTACAGTTACAGTTACCGGTTTCAAAAAAAATAACGTGTTACAGTTACAGTTACTGCAAAAACAGTAACGCCGTTACTTTCTCGTTACAGTACCAAAATTTGACATAAGGAATCACAAACCAAAACAATATTATTTTATTTGTTACACTATAGTGAGAAGAAAGGTAAACTAAGAAATTTGAAAAATGTACACCCGAAGGGTCTGTTGCTTTTTTGCGTCATTCGCCGTTTGAGCATTTTGATGTCCATAATATATTTGCAATAATTGTTATAACTTAGAATCAACCATTTTTCAAAATTGTCATCGGCCCGCCTCAGTGAACGTTTCTTGATTTATTTTTCACTCTGCAACGAATAAGGACAGAGATGGTCACATAATTGCCTTATGGGATATACTCGCAAGCAGGCATAAGCATAGCAGGTCAAACAGCTTCCAAAGATTAAAGGGGGAAAGGAGACAATTAGCTTCTGGTGCTTTACGAGTGTACGACGACCACCGTGGCGTCTATGTCCGAAACGCCAACTGTGGAAGTCATGTTCGCTCGAGCGGCTCCGAAGAGAATGAATAAGTTAGACAAGCGCCGGCTTTCTGCACAATATGGGGACGGCTTCCTTGAAAACTAATAGGGATGAGGAAACGGCGAACGGCTAGATGTAAAACGACAGCACGGACATATCCCATACATAGCCCAGACGGAATACTCGGAGACATCGCACGATCACCGACACTCGCAGATGGTCCCCACGAGAGAAGAGTGAGCCAAAGTCGGTGAAACGGACATTGTTTGCCGCCCCTACCACCGCGGGCACTTCCTTTATCTCCCGGTTTCGTGTTGACTCGTCCGTCGTCCATTCTCCGTCGTGGGCTTAACCAAGCAAGTTTTTGTTTGTTTAATGCGTGGCCACGCTTCTTCTTATTTTTTTTTGCCAGCGAGGAGTTTGGAGAAAAATACCTCAAGATGGCAATTTCTCCATGTCCGCGTCAGTGGGGTCTAATTTATATAGTAAAAAAAAGTAACTGTAAGGGCCTAAACAGTTACAGTTACCCAATAAAAAAGTAACGGTGCTACAGTTACAAGTTACCAATAAAATATTAGAGAGTAACGCGTTACAGGTAAAAGTTACCGGAAAATGTAACTAGTTACCGGTAACGCGTTACTAGTAACTAGTTACTGCTCAAGGCTGCTCCCGCGGCGCGCGTCGGTGGACCGCCAGCGCGACGCATGCGCAGAATCTTACTACGAGGGCACGTTTCCTGCGAGAGTGCGCCACTTGTTCCTTTTCGTTTCGAATAGCAGACGAAGGAACTTTCTCGAGACGTCGAGCAGTGCGGACGCGTCTCCCTTGCGCTCCTGGATTTTCGGCGTTTCGCCGCAGGAACCTGGGCCCTCGGGGGTGAGTCTTAACTCTTTTCGATCAACGGACGACATAGCGAAGCCACGGAATCGTCGTTTTACACGAAAATTCCGCAAGAAAAGACTATTTCGGACGAAATTTCAAGTCGGGCGGCTAGGCCTAGCGCTAGGCCTAGCGCTAGGCCTAACGCTCCGTCCCTCACAAGGCGCCATGGCGGTCGCAACGAGGGAGCAGCGGAACTTAGCCACACTCATGAACTACATCAAGCGTGATGAAGAAAAGGAGCAGCAAGCCAGCTCCCCGGAAACAGACGCGGCGAAAGAGAAGTCGCAATGGAAGACAGTGGGTGGAAAGAAGATCCGAGTCAAATTGTCGAGGAAGTTCCGGACCACCATAAAGGACGAGGACAGAGCATACGGAATCATCATTCGTACGAAAGGGCTGGACCTGAAGACTAGCGTCATCGGTGAAATCATGGCCGCGATCGCCACCGCGACCGGAGTATCGCCTCGAGACATGATCGGTACGGACCTCGTGACGAAGAACACCATGAACAACACGATCACCATCAGGATAAACGACAAGCAAAGGGCGCAGAAGTACCTGGGTATCACCACACTCAAGTACCAGGGAGCAGAAATCGAAACCCAAGCGTACACGGCCAACCGAAAGGAGTCCGTAAGGATAGTGGTCTCCAAATGCCTCCCAATTTCTATCCCGATCACGGACCAGGAGATCTACGAGCAACTCAAACTGGAGAACCCCAAGATACCTATATCCGACGCGAAGAGGATGGGCCGGACCACATCGATTATCGCCACCCTCGACACCACGGAACTTCCTGGATTTATAGTATTCTACTGCTGTGCCAATAGGTACCACCTATACCAAGAGAAAAAGCAAGCGTGCACATCGTGCCGAGAGATGGGACACCGAGCAGACTCCTGCCCGTACGGACTCAGCCAAATTTGTCCCAACTGCGGCGAGGAGCACGACTTCCCCAGGAAAATTCCAGGCATGCGCACAGAGTATACGTGCACACCCAGATGCGTCATCTGCGGCGGCAGTCACTACACCGGAGGAAAGGAATGTAAGGACAGATAGAAGCCTTTGCCCGAGCCGAGGTCTCCGAAGAAGAGCACTCCAGAACAAGATCGGGAGACGGCGAAAATAGACATGGGAAAGAAGAATTTTCCAGAACTGAGTAACGTCACTACTGCGGGAGATGACTCGGAAGAGGAGCTGAGCTACGCTCAAACCCTCCGCAAGAAGAAAGGCGCAAGCAAGAAGAAGCAAGACTCCAATCCTAGAATTAAGGAGCTCGAAAAGAAATACGAAGACCTCGTACGCAAGCACGAGGAGAGCCTGCGAAAACAAGAAGAGCTCAGAAGACTCAACCAGCAACTCTTACGGGAGCTACAGAAGGATAGGCACGGCTCAAACCCACTGGTTACAGAACCGCCTAATGAACAGACGACAGTCCAAGAAGTGGAAATGGCACCGCCTCCGTCTCTGCCCAGTGTACGTCCGCGCAAGCGCACAGACTCGGAGAGCACCGTTAACTCTGTACAGACAAGTGACGAAACCAAGACCAGCAGGCCCGGGAAGGTTAGAAGAACAGAGGAGCTTAATCAGAACGCCATCTTGGAGGGACTAGCTAGGCTTGAGGCTATGCTCAACGAAATGAAACGGAGAATGGATAACCACGACAAGGCATTCCAGAACGTATTCGAACGGCTCGAGCGGCTCGAACTGCGCGCCAATGGACAACAGTAATAACATCGTCGTGTGGCAGTGGAATAGCGGAGGACTTTGCGCCCGGATCAACTCGCTCAAGATGTTGATCATGGACACGGAAACTCCTCCGGACATTATAGCGGTACAAGAATCTGGAGACAAATGTAACCTGCCAGGGTACGCAAGATTCGAAGCAGAAGCTCAGCCAACCGGAAAAACGATTCATACTTTCGTCAGACGAAATCTCCCAGTCAAGCAACACGAAGTAGACCTGGATGAATCGGTGAAAGCAATAGTCACGGAAATTATACCGAAGAAAAAGAAGCACAAAAGCTTATTCATCTGCAACGTTTACTCGAACCCCAAAGACACCACGAGCGCATGCGCCAAGGTCTTTGCGGAGACGAGCCGCGTAGCGGGTGAAAATCCGGCACTGGTGCTGGGCGATTTCAATGCGCACAACACCATATGGGGCTACGACAGGGACACACCCAAGGGGAGGGAAATCGCCAACCAAGCCGAGTTGCACGAAGCTTTTCTCCTAAACGAAGTTGCGGACTACACCAGGATCGGAAACAGTGCTCAGAAAGACACGAACCCGGACCTCACGTTTGGTATCAACATCGATGACTACACGTGGCTGAACACGCGTGAAAATCTCGGCAGCGATCACTACGTCATCGAGACGAGGGTCCCCCTGCCCGGATACAAGAGCGCAAAATTCCCAACGCAGAAATGCACGGACTGGGACAAGTTCAGACAGAAGCGGAAAGACAGGCCGTTGCACACGATCGAAGAATGGTGCGCACAGCTAGTCGAAGATCACGAGTCTGTTACGACCGAAGTAGAAAATCCCACCCAAGCCCGGACTATGGACAGTAGACTCCAGCATATGCTAGAAGCTTACCGCTCCATATACAGACGATGGAGGAACACCGGAAAGCGTTACCGTAAATTGAGGAAAAAAGCGGCCAAGCTCAGTAAGGAGATTGAAGAACACGCTCAGAAATTAAATCAACAACAGTGGCAGCAAATGTGTGACGAACTGCAGGGAAGGCTTCACACCAAGAGTCCATGGACCCTATTCAGGCGCATGTTGGCGCCGGAAGATACCAAACTCGAGAAGCGCAAACTCCTAGCGAAACTCGTCAGAGACCTCAATGATGAAGAAATCTACGACAAACTCAGGACGCAATACTTAGAATCTCCGCCATCTACTATCGAGATTCCAGCGGAATACGAAGGGGCCATAAACGACAAGTTGGACGCGCCCATCACCGAAAGCGAAGTCAGAAAGGCCATGGCTGGAGTCAAAACGACTTCCGCACCAGGCCAAGACAAGATTACGAACCGCATGCTACGAAACCTCGACGACAATTCCGTGGAGCGAATCACGGAATACTTTAACGAGCTATGGACCAGCGGAAACCTTCCAAGCAGTTTCCGACACGCCAAAGTCTGCTGTATACCAAAACCGGGCAAGCGCCTCATGTTGGAGAACTTGCGCCCGATTTCCCTCACATCTTGCGTGGGGAAGCTGCTGGAACGCATCATTCAAGTACGTGTTCAAGAGTACATGGAGGAGAACAACCTGTTTACGCACCAAATGTTCGGGTTTCGAAGACACCTGTCGACGCAGGACGTGTTTATACAGCTCAGAGAAGAAGAAGACAATAAGAAATGAAACCGCCCTAGCAGCACTCGATCTGAAGAAAGCCTTCGATCGCATATCGCACGCGGCTATACTCAGGCAAATCTCGGAGCTGGGACTAGGGAAGCGAACGTACAACTATGTTCGCTCGTTCCTATCAGACAGGACGGCAAACATTCAGCTAGAAGGAGACACGTCCGAAACCTTCCCAGTAAATGTTGGCAGCGGAACTCCTCAAGGAGCAGTAATATCTCCGCTCCTCTTCAACATCGCTATGCTGCCAATGTCGCGGAAACTTGAGCAAGTCGCGGGGCTGCAGCACGCAATATACGCTGACGACATCACGATTTGGACAGCGCACCACTCACCATACATGGGGAAAGTGATGAAAACCGGCGTAGAAATTGTCAAAGAAGAAGCTGCAAAGATGGGTCTGGAGCTTGCAACTGAAAAATCGGCGCTTCTAGTCAGACCACCGTTCGCAGAGAGCTCTAAGAGAAGAGATGGAATTCTACCTCAAGCTGCAAAAATCGACGTGCCGAGAGCCGAAAAAGTTCGAATCCTCGGCATGACGGTAACCATCAAGAGGGAGCAGAGCAGTCTCATCGCTGACATCAAGAGAAACGCCGACAACGTAGCGAGACTCGTGAGAAGAGTATCACGAAAGAGCTACGGATTGAAGGAGAATGGAACATGCCGACTGGTCCAAGCGTTCGTCCTCAGCAGGATAATGTACGCGGCGCCGTACATGGACCTGACCGAGGCTTCGATCAAGCAACTCAACGGAATTGTGAGGAAAGCTTTCAAGATAGCACTGGGCATACCAGCATCCACGTCTACAGAAGCGATGGAACAACTAGGGATATACAACAGCTTCGAGGAAATGAGATCCGCACAGAAGCAGTCGCAAGTCCTACGGCTCTCTAGAACAGAAACGGGACGCAGGACTCTCCAGAGAATCAAGGAAGGTGAACAACACGTCCTCACAAGCAGAAATGCAATATCCCAAGAATGGAAAGATTCGGTACGAGTCCCGCCCCTCCCGAAAAACATGGACACTGAGGGAAACAAGGACAGGAGAGAAGCCAGAGCCAAAGCGCTGGACAAGCTCCACGGCGACCGGGAACATGTTTACCACGCGGACGCAGGCCCGTGCTCTGGAACATGGAACAAGTACGTGATAGCAGTTTGCAGCACCAACTACAAGACTACGGCCTCCGTCTCTGTGGAGAATATTGACGAGGCAGAAGAAGCAGCCGTCGCTTTGGCCTTAACCATAGCGACATCCAGAACCAAACAAGCCACAATCACCTCAGACTCGAGAACGGCCATCTCGAACTTTGGTGATGGAAAGGTTGGCAAGGCAGCCCGGAAGATCCTTCAGAAGAAGACACCGCAGACAGGATCCAGATTCTCGTTAACCTGGGTGCCCGGACACTCTGGACACTCGGGGAACGAAGAGGCCCACGCACTCGTAACCCGTGCACAACAAATCCGGGCGGCGAGCTGCCGAGCCACAACGGACGGAGACCACTGCTACGGGGCCTCGCCATACGACAGAGGCCCTCGAGCGTACAATGATATTCTAAGAAGTATCCGTATGCAGCGCAAGTTCATGGGCGCCCCTCATAAGCGGCTCTCGCGAACCCAAGAATCGACGTGGAGAAGACTTCAGCTACATAACACCCTAACTCCCCGCATGTTGAGCAGAATCTGGCCGGATCTCTTCAGCGACAAGTGCGAGGAATGTGGTGGTGTCGAAGGTGGCTGGGCGCATACGTATTGGACGTGCCCGAGCAACCCGATACCAGCCACGCTCCAAAGCAGACTGGAGGATAAAGACGAAGATCTTCCCTGGTGTGTGCTCCTGGCCGCAGAGGACTACGAAACACAGTTGGCAGTGATTCTAAGGACACTAGAAATAGAGCATCGGTTAAACACCCGATTGTCGGAAAGAAGATACCTCCCTTATTCCCCTCCCTAACGAACCCTCGTTTTGGGCATAAGCCCATTTAATAAGGTTCAATAAAGTTGTTGACTGACTGACTGACTGACTAGCAGACGAAACTTCTCGCGCTTCTTGAGCGTCAAGTTCGAGCGATGGCGTAGACGTACCTTGCACGACGAAAACTCGCGCTTGCACCGTTGGAGCACCGCCTGCGCCGCAAGCGTAGGCGGTCAATGTACATACACTGTTAGCGCGTACATCTCCATTAAAGACAAGCGCACGGTTTTCAAAGAGAAAAACTACGGTGCTCAAGCTTCCTCGGTGGTCGTAGACCCACAGGTGAAGACGAATTCCCTCGATCAGCTTCTCGACGACCGAGTCCGATTCTTCGAATATGACGCCACACGGAGGGGTGCTCCCGTCATCTGCTATTGCTCGTATTCGCCGCGCTTCCCGCGCGAGGGCTGCCGGGAGCCAGCGCGTGATGCATCCTGGTCCGGCGTCACTGGCGCGGCCGGCGCGGAATACGGCATGCTCCATTTTGGCGTCGAGGCGGTTAGGCGGCGTGGAACGCCGGCGGTCGCGCCGGGTTTTCGCCGGCGTGACGTCGCTGTGACGCGCTCGCACGCGCGCACGCGTTACGTCGGAGTATGAAGCCCGGTTCACACAGTTGCGTTTGACTGCGTTTGACTGCGTTGCGGAAGCGAAACACCAGGACATCCCTGCTGCTTATGTCGCGTGCCAAGATGATTCCTTGAATTGGATTCCACGCTTCATACGAAGCACAGATGTGCCGGTGACTCGCTTTCGGTTCTCGCCGCAACGCAGTCAAACGCACTCAAACGCAAGTGTCTGAACCGGCCTTAACAGAGCCTTTATAGACGCTTTGCAGCAGCTGTGCATGGGCGCCGCCATAACCGACCTTCAGTTTTTGTTTCCTCTTATTCCTTTCGCTTCACTTCATCATTGCCACAGCAGGACAGGTTATTTCCACTTTAGGTGCTAGTCTGTCCATCGCCTCATCTTAGGCCGCTGTGGAGGCTCGTCAACGCCCGCTTCAGCGGCTCGGTATCTCGGTAAGACATGAGAAGGTCGGCAATGGCGGCTCAATTTGGCGCGTGTGTAAAGCGTCTATACAGGGACTTTATCCACGCCCAAGGTTAGCGCGCCCAGGACAGCGCGCGCGCTCGATTAGTAAGCTGGATCGCGGATCGGGAGCCCGTCGGTGTCGCCACCGGCGGCCATTGCTTGACACCAGGCAATACACGCAAGTCTATAAGAGAAACGAACAAAAGTAAGAATATTTAAGCATGTAGGCTGTGCTTGGAGGCGAGTATTTTATGGTGTGCTGCGATCCTTATGTCGGGTGTTTGGAGATCGGATCGGTATTTGTCAAACGTCCGGTCGCCGAATAAAAAAATCAAACGTACCGGAGCACCTACGGCTGAGCTGGCAAGCTTGCTCTCGTAGTGGAGTAAACAAAGTAACTTGCCGTCAATAAGGCCGTTCTTGGGGAAGCCCAGAAGTTGATGAATGACAAAGAAGCTCCATTTCGACAGCGGCTTTCCGGGAGTGAGCGAATTCCGCGTAGCAAAGCCTTCGAGCTTGTCGTCTGCTAAACCCAACTCAACGAAACCGCCACCGACGCCGCGGTAACTCTAAGTAACTCTCGCCTCATTGAGCAGCACTACAGCGAAGTCACTCTCGACCACAAAATATTTATTTATAAGAACTACTAGGGCTGTCAGCTTTAATGTTTGTACGCAAGCTATTTGACGGGCTTATCGAAAAGCATCCAAAAAGTTGCAGTGCCGACAACAGCTTAGAAACAGGGGAAAACGTCACTTTTTCTCGTTTTTCCCATAGAGTCCCATGCATTGGCTGGTGTCAATCAATAGCCGCCGGTGGCGACACTCGGCCCCAGCTGCCGAGGCCGCGGTCCGCGATCCAGCCTACTACAATAGAGATCAGTGGTCGACACAAGTACGCCGCAGACGAAATAAGGGAGCGGAAGAGCAGCGTGCATGCTTTCCCATTCACAACTCAGAAGTGCTTAGGTGCACCTCGTGCCTTTTTTTAGGACACTGTCGATAAGGGACTTTACAACACCATCCTTTACGAGGTTTGAATGGGTACTGTGTCTAGATAAGAGCCTCTTTAGTCCCTCTTTTCCTTAAGACAAACGCAAACCTTTTAGAGTTTAACAAATGTAGATCTAGAAACTACAACTTCCCCACGACCGTGGAACCAGCAGTGGACCTTAACTCCCGTGCTACTTCAATTATATAATCTCGAACCTTGCTTGATCAATATGCAGTCAGCACATCTGCGAGCGATCAAGCTTCCTACCTTCAGCTATTTGTTGTAAATGAGTCGTGGATAAATTGGAGCATTTGGGTGACCAGTCGTTTCCTGTGGAGCGGCGAAAATTTAATAGGGTTTCAACATTGAGTAATGTGCTTTCTGGGCCTCGGAGTTATGTGGGCCAGACGGGTCGAGCCCTGCTCCTGGCGGGCAGAAGTGTGTAAGGTCCCTATATACTAGCAATATCAAACTCATTGGAGTATAAGGGACGGATAGCTCACCCCCCGAAAGGTTGAGGGCCAACTAAAAGGGGGGAGAGGACAATAGTTTGCTATTATGGTACCAAAAAATTAGCAAAAAAGCGGGAGCGGTGTTTCGCTTTGCAAAGCAGCCAACTGTGCCAGCGACATTCTAGTGCTTTTCTAGAGGAGCCTTGTGCTTTCTGCTTTTTGTAAGCTCACCGTTTTGTAATCTTTATCTTTCATTTGCATATAAGACTACTTTGCCCCTTCGCAATTCGGAGGAGTTTCTTGATAGTCTATCTCCCCTTCACAGGAAAGCCTCTGCTTTGATATCCCTGGATATAAAAAAGATTTATATTAGTGCTTGGATAGTAATACGTTGCTGAGTAGGCTGAGAAACACTCTCGTTGAATTTAGTTCCTTTTCAAGCTCAAGCGGGGATTTTGGTCGACGTTTTGTTACGGTTCTTGAACTGTTATTTAAGGTGACCGGTGGTAAAGATAAACGGGGAGTCTTTTATTCGGCAGATAGGTATGTGCACCGCTGTTGTCTGAATTTTATATCTATGTGCTAGGCAGACAAGATACATCTTTTGTGGTATCGTTTCGGCAGGAAGTTTGATTTTTCGCAGATTTCTTGAAGACACCTTGATCTCCGCCCAAAACGAACATTGCGCAAGTAAAGTTCGAGATGATATTATTGAAGTAGCACCAAAGTTAAGGTTCACGGCCGGTTCTACGGTGATGTGGAAGTTGCAATTTCTAGATTTACCGTTGTTAAACGGTAAATATTTATGTTGGCGTTAAGGAAAATGGGAATTAAAGAGGGTCTTATCGAGACACAGTGCCTATTCAAAACTCGTTAAGGTTACTGTCGTAAAGTTCCTCATATGCAATGTTTTAGGAAAGTATTGTATTTATTCTGTCCGCAGTGAGCTCGTGAGACATTTGAAGCGGTTGAGGCTACCTGGGCATAGTTTGGACATCTTTGAATCAATTTTGAATAAAGAAATTGTAGAAAGACCGAAATGCTTTGAGGGGTCTCCGATGAAACATTTCGCTGTAGTTCCGCACTTTCACAGGTGCTCGCATATTCTTAAAGCTTTGGCTTAGAAGTTCGCCGTAAATGTCGTTTTTAGACAGATTTTCGGTTAGGTACACTTACACCGTTCGCGTTTGAGCGAGAGCAAATCGGTGCGGAAAAAAACATAGGTATCCCCCACTTCCTTGTTCGAGGAATTTGTGTACAAAATAACCCTTGATTGTGGGCTCTGCTATCTGGGCAAGTGTGTAAAATATTTCTCCATTATCTGAACTAGCCAAACATATTGCTGAATGTAATGCAAGCACGCCATTATGGGAATAGACTTCAATCTTGTGCAAAGATAGCGGTTATTTCAAAAGAATCTGGAAGGAGAGCTGCATGTATGTCATTAATGACACATACAGACAAAGGGAAAGGGGGGGGGGCGAAATTTGTGTGAGCCAACTGTCTAAAGTTTTGAACGAAGGCGTGAGAAAGTTCCTTCTGTTGTGAGCTTTTCGTTGTTTGTTGGATGGTCAGAAAAAAGGGGGGGGGGCGGTCTTTCGCTTGGTTCATGTAGCCTTGACAGGGATTTTTAAGTCAGGTAGCTTGGCGGCGTGTGTTTGCTGGTGGTGTGGTGCCTGGGCGGTGATCATTCTAACTGGCTCAGTTTTTTCAGCTTTTCGACGGCACGTCGTTTTTGCATTCCCTGTTTCCTGTCCGTGTAGACGGCTATAAATAGCTGTTTCCTTGCGAATAAGCTCAGTTGTGTTTAAGATTTTGTGTCTTGTCCGTTAGTTTATATCTTCTTGTCTCAAGGTTTAGATAATGATGCCTTACCCATTGCATAGATAACGGGAAAATATCTAGTTATAGACAAAACTATGGGGACCAGGCGCTATCTCACATAGTTTCCAGCCTAGTAAATTATATAACCACTTAAACTATCCTGCCTCGAACATTAAGAACGATAGTTATGCGAGGCATTTTTAAGACCGTCAATACATGATAATCTTTCACTAAGTGTTCTATTCAGTACTATGATTTTTATTTTTTTTTTTCAGTTTGTATTTTGGTATGAATTTGATACGTGTGTCCATTGAACATTATGTAGAATTCCAGCTTAAGAAATACAAGTTAGATTACAGATTACAGACATACACGGAGGATGGAAACAACTCCGCTCTGTGTGTCTATGAATTGTTGTTGGATCTGTTTTCTTTCTGGTGCCAAATTAAATTTTTAACTGTCAAATTGAATAATACCTTTTATAATGTTTCTCCTTTTTATGAATGGTTCATTTCTCTGCATTCTCTGTGCTTTTTGTTAAGTTGCACTTATGCAGATATGTTTCCTAAAGTCTTTTTTTTTTTTCATTATGTAGACCAGTGGTCTCAAACTCAGCTCGGAAAATGGGCCGCATAAAACAAAATGAATACTTCAAGGTCCGGGACTGCAGGACAAAGGAGAGGGGGGGGGGGGCGGCGTAAAACACTCGGAGAATGTTAATCGCGTAAAATGTGTCATAATTCGTAATGCGTCATAAAATAGGTCGTCAAAGGAAGATGAAATAGGATTATTTTATACAAAACACAAACAATGGAAGCATCGAGTTCTAAACACGTTGACTTGATATCTGACACTGCTTGGCTTCAACAAGCGAAGACATATTTGCCTTAAGCCTGTTTCACATGAAGCGACTGTGCGAAAAATATCGGTGCGACAACCGACGCAGCGAGTGCGATCGCAATCTTTGGTTTCACATGCTCCAACAACCGCGTGATTTCAATCGGCGCGGCCGGCTCTTCTACCTAAGGTTAGTTGAAGCGGACAAGGACGCAACACGTTCGACTTTGCCTAAAATACCACAAAAACGTCTTAATAAACAAAAATGTTTTACGAATAAAATATGTAACTAGAAATTTGGAATAATTAAGCACCAAACCAAAAGCTTTAAGGTGTCTAAATTTACTTTCGAATACACAGCTATCACGGATGAAAGCTGGCTAACGAACGGCTGGAAGCTTTCATGTGACGCGCGGCCGCGAGGCTCGCTATTGGTTGACAAGAAAACAATCGCACCGACTCTGCGACAAGATACCAGCTTGGTGCAAACCAGTCGCAGAGCCGCTGCGACAGTGCGACTGCAATTTTAATCGCACATTTACTGGAAATCGCACCGAGTTCGGAGAAGAATCGCAGCATGGGAAGCAGCCTTTAAGTTCTTGCGCGGAGACGACCTTCACAGTCGATCGCAAATGTTTATCTGCTGTTCTTGACCTGAGTGTTGACTTGTTCAACTTCAGCAAAAAGAAAAGGTGCTCGCACTGGTAGGTGCTCCCAAACATTGCGACGATTCTCGCTGCATTTTGACGTAGAGACAGGAAGCATGATTCGTCCACAAACTTGTCTAACTGTGGCACTCCGACGTCCTGAAACTTTTGCATCAGTGTGGTGTTAGCCTGCAGCATAAGAAGTTCCATCTGGACCTCTGGAACAACGTCATCTACTTGCACCGAGAAGGGAAACGAGAAAACTTACGAAGTCTTTGACAGACTGCTTACGTCTTGAGTGCGCTCCTCAAATTATGTTTGGATACTACGTACAGAGAAGCTCAGAAAAGTTACTGCAAACTTCTTGATCATGTACACCAGCGACTTCAGCGTTATAAAGTGATGACGCCTTTTCTGTCCTATTTGTCGCTCCCAGAGCTGCAGGGAAC
Organism: Ixodes persulcatus; assembly: GCA_013358835.2. NCBI lineage: Eukaryota > Metazoa > Arthropoda > Arachnida > Ixodida > Ixodidae > Ixodes > Ixodes persulcatus. The sequence goes on from JABSTQ010008876.1 coordinate 211,237, forward strand.
GAAAGCTCGTGCTGCAGAACTCAAGGATCCTGGGTTCAATCCTCACCCTTTCCCGTTTCGATCTGGATGAGCATCGTAGCAGCGTGCGGTCATCTATCACTACTGCGTGGTGCACGGTAAAGATTCCAGGCTAGCGGATCTACTGCGCTGGCTAAGTTGCTAGTCTACAGCTGAAAGACAAGTCTCCCATTGAGGCAGATAAGGTTCAGGCTATTAAAACACACCCAACAAAACCTAATTTAT